>MU583213.1:1103461-1135742 GCA_024362625.1 Silurus asotus | reverse complement strand
TGGGGGGGGGAATAAATATATATATATATATATATATATATATATATATAAAATTATTTTTCAACACTGAACCCCAGATTTCTGTAGACCACCCGAAAGTGCTATCCACCAGTTTCCTTGTGCTGCAGTTTAATTTTTGATCTGTGTGTGTGTGTGTGTGTGTGTGTGTGGTTTGTCAGGCGCTAAAAATTTTAAAATGGTATTAAAAACCTCGGGAACACACATGTGCTCATTAGTGGCTCACAGATTAGTGCTCTATACACCAACCTAAAGTGTGTGCGGACTGCAATTGCGAGAGAAGGTACGGTTTTCATCACCTTCCAGGAGGAAAACTGCCTCAAAAATCATTTGTTTTTCAATTCCCTTAGCGTGTGATTCGTCATCTCGCTCTGAATAAATAAAGTGTAGCGAAACTGTAAAGCGAAGCCTTGTGTAGGAAACAGGCGGGTAAACCACCGGAATGAAAACGGATGCGCCTACGATACCAGTTAAGAAACGTAAAAACCCGTGGATGGAGTGTGTAGGCCACACCACCAGCTCTCCCAGTGAGATATGGATACAGTAGCTTCATTCCTGGAACACAAACCTCTATGAGAGCCTGAAGAACCTCCAGCCTGTGTAGCTCCTGCGCCCGGATTAAAGCGGCTTTCTGGGGAGAAACGGGAAACTCAGAAACCGTGTAAAAGACGATAAACGACCACAGAGAGAAAAGAAAAAAACTTACTTCTTTAATAAGTGTGTCCTCTCCCTCTTCGTAGTGTTCGAGAGCTTTCGCAACTTCTTCCTTGAATCTGAAAGCGAAATAAAATCCAAATGTATAAAAGAAGGAATAATAAATAAGACAAGGTCAAAATTATTCGTCTGCTCTACCGGTCAGTGTCCTGCTCGGTGATGATGAACTTGTCTTTGTGTTTATAGTCTGCTTTGTTCCTCCACCAGAAGGCGTTGGTGTTTTTGCGGTGCTCCTGACTGAAAAGAAACACAGCGTCACACGCCGACTCGCTCTAATCCTCCATCAGGAGATTCGCAGTGTGTGAGGTCTTACGTGCTCATGTGCTCCAGCAGTCCTCCGTGGAGCACGGCGACTCTGCCGTCCGTCACGTGTTTGCGCACCTCCGCCTCGCAGCAGTAACACCAGAACGTCGCTTCGTGCAGCGTGGCATCGAATTTCTCCACCTGCGGAGATTTGAGGGTTCGTCGTGCTTCTTTTACCTGCAAACGAAACAAACGGACCGCAACCTTATGTAGATTTATTCATTGATGGAGACTCCAAAGCACTTCGGTATTTCGTGTTTCAGGAAAATCCTTTTCCCAGAATGAATCCCACTTTGCTGTTTCTAATAACCTCAACTCTTCTTCTAGATTTGTGCTCTGATGGGCGACTTGATATGCTGCAAGTAGTGCACGCACTTTCCCATACTTTAGATTATTCATTTTTAATGTTGAACCACAGATTAATTTTTGTGAACGAAAAAAAAAACATGAGAAACATCAAAGATAAAATATTTTATTAAAAAAATATTATCACACCAAAGTTCTATTAGACTTAATGCTTCATGTAAATATTAATCTATTTTATCCATCCATCCATCCCTCTCTTTTCCTCTAATATTGTATACACACTATCTTTATCTATATATCCATCCATCTATTCTATCTATCCCACCCATCCATTCATCTATCTAATATGTAATATTCACATATGTGGGATTTAGGTTGTTTGTTCTTATTAAAATAAAGTGAGTGAAACTGAAGTTTTGTTGTTTATGGACAAGATTTCTCACTGTGTCTCTTCTTATCTCGGCTTCTCCCACTAGGGGGCGCCACCGCGGATTATCCGTCTCCATACCCCTCTGTCCTCTACATCTGCCTCTTTCACACCATCTACCTGCATGTCTTCCCTCACCACATCCATAAACCTCCTCCTTGGTCTTCCTCTTTTCCTCCTTCCTGGTGGTTCCATCATCAGCATTCTTCTACTGATATACCCCATGTCCCTCCTCTGCACATGTCCAAACCATCTCAATCTCACCTTGTCTCCAAAACGTCCTACATGCGCTGTCCCTCTAATAAACTCATGTCTTTTAGTTAATTTCGTCTCATTGTATGTTTAACACTATATTCTTCAAACCAGGCTGCGTTTTTACTAGAGAATATACTGAGAAATATATTGAGAAACAGATCAACATTACTTGTGACGTAAACACATAAATAACCATCACTATTACAGCACTACTGTTTCACTGGACCAAACGTGCTTTCCGGCATGTTGTTCAGTGGCGCTTTCGCTTTACGGCATGTTGTTGATATGGTGTTTACATAAATTTAAACACATTCCTTATAATATTTCCGTTGAAACACGGGAATCTTAAACTCGATGATTAAATCTTAGACCTTTAGAATGATTATATTACAGTTCGTCATCTTTACTCAAGTCCCTGTTAATTGTATCTACATGTAAACAAAGAACCGTTACCTTCTCCAGAAACTTCACCACGACTACTCTCAGCTTGCTCTGGTGGCTTTTCCCGTAGATGTGACCTTTTCCGGAAAAATCCGTTTGTCTGCATATAGAACAATAAAACGCCCCCATTTTCTCCACTAGCTCACAGTAGCGTCTCGGGTTAGCAAAACTTCATCTTCATCGGCGGTAATAAAAAAAAAAAAAAAAAAGATTTGATAGCAGACGGGCAGGTGATATCAGCGCCCTCTAGTGGCCCGGATGAACGCAGTGAGATATATATAGCAGTCTCCTACTGCCACCTGCTGGATTCTCACTGAACTGCACGTTCATCTCTGTGTAATCATTTTTTTTTGTTTTATTAATAAAAATCCAAAAGCAGGAATCCTGTGGAACTAAACGAACACTATTTGCAGTCATTGTTTGTAATTGTAATTTAATCTTTAACTCCGAGTAATGGTAACAAGAACATCCAGACCATGTGCTGATAATTGTGTATTTTCTTTCCCCAAGACAAATACATACATAAAGCATAAGTGACACAGCAAGTTGGAAACATTACACACAACAAAATAAGAAACAAACCAAGTGCACACAATCACAAAAACAAAGCCCAAATTATTTCTTTTTTAATCTTTCTGGCTGCTGAGATAGGAGATGGATCACAACTCAAATAGTGCTTGGATCATATCTGTAAGTAAGAGAGGAAGAAAAATGAAAAATAAACATAGAAAGAAATGAAAACTCAGGATTCAGGATACACGGCCTGAACACCAGTGCGAGAACCTGACCTGGGTAGTTCATGCTCCTCTTCAGCATTCGGAACGAGTCGCCCGTGAGCGTGTGGATCTCGTTCCTTAGTCTCCTGCGACCTTCCAGCGTCAGGTGCCACAGGCAGGACTTCCTCTTCCCGTCGCCGTTCACCTGCTGAGGCGTCTTTCTGAAGCTGTTGCTGAAACACAGGTTGTGGCGGATGGTGTTTTTCCAGCCGTCGGGCGCCGTTAGGAAGAAAGGGAAGTGCTCTCTGGAACAGACAAAGAGAGAGAATGTTTAAGGTCAAAAAGAGGTTCTCAAAGGCTTCATTTTGAAGTCTAACTGTATACAAGGATCCTTGAACTAGTGTCTTTTACAGGGCAAAAACCTGTGATAAAAAAAACTCTGAATATGCAAATGGATGATGTTTCCAATAAAATATTGGTGTGTCCTGGTCTTGAACTTCACTACATATCAATATCAAATCTTACTTTTTACTACTACATTTGCTGAGATTTTGGGATTGACGAGGATTAGAAATGAGAGGGACGGCGCATGTAGGACATTTTGGAGACGAGGTGAGATTGAGATGGTTTGGACATGTGCAGAGGAGGGACATGGGGTAAATCAGTAGGAGAATGCTGAGGATGGAACCACAAGGAAAGAAGGAGAAAAAGAGGAAGACCAAAGAGGAGGTTTATGGATGTAGTGATGGAACTCATTCAGGTAATTGGTTTAAAGGAGGCCGATGTAGAGGACAGGGGGGGTATGGAGACGGATGATCTGCTGTGGTGACCCATAACTGGAGCAACCGAAAGAACAACGTTTCGTGAAATCGGTCGTTCCTTTTTATTTATAAGTGGATAAAAACTGGTCAAACACGCAGTAAACCGCCAATCAGAACATTTAGTAAGGAATAAATGATGGAAGAAACTCCTGACTCGAACTCACCACAACATCCGTGGCCTCGTTTGCGTGATTTTTTGAAGTAGTTGAAAAGAAGGTTTTGGGCTCATGATCATTTTAATAGAAACTAATGAGTGTTTGACTCATTAATATTATTCTATAAATAGATCAGTGTGTTAATAAATCACAAGACTCTAATGTGACTCAAGCACATTTGTACTTTTACTCAAGTGAAAGTACGACACTTTTCATATTTTACTTTAACATGGCTTGTGTACTTCGTCCATCACTGGATAATAGGATCGTTTTCAAAAAGTGAAGAAAACCCTGCTAGATATACGTCATATAGACCACCAGCCCAAACCTGAATAGAATTTTGAACAGGAATAAAGTGTTGGAATTGACAAGTTTTTAAAATAAAACCTTTAGTTTGCTTCAATTAGATTTCTTTTGGTGATCATTTTGCATACAGGCTTCTACTATGTGTTTATGCTGCGGCTGTGTGACCTCAAATAAGGAAGAAAATAGGCGAGGTGATTTCCCCCTTGCTAAAAGGATATTGAGTGTCCTGAGGAACCTCTTCGTTCACCTGGTAAAGTTGTAGATCTGCTGGACGTTCAGACTGCCGGAGCGGCTGCTGCTCAGCGCCATGGCTATGAGGATGCAGTAGTTGACAGGAGGCCGAGGCCATGCACCGCTCTTCAGGTTGCGGCTGTCCTGAAGGACCCTCTGCAGCCTCCTGCTCTGAGCCAGGCCCAGCCTGTGCGACGAAGCCTCCTTGGGGGCGCGACCCCTGCGGGTAGATTTTGTCTTCCGGCAGATCGCCACTTCCTCGGAGGAAGCGTCATCGTCTGTGAGCTTGAATGACAAAAAGGAGTGTTGCTTCTATAAAGTGTTTTTTGTGGGGAGAAACAATACAAGGAGGCAAAATCCTTGCGACTAAAACGTACACTACGAAATCCAGAGAAGAATCTGTGATTACGCAGATCCGTCTGGAATGTTTACATTTTGTGAGGCTGGTAGAAACCACAACCGCTTTCAAATCGTTCTTCATCTTCTAGTTATTAGTCTTACACTTCTAATGAATCCATGCAAACCGGAAAAACATTTGAAAAAATGAGTCCACATATAAACCCTGTCAAATCAGACGATGCACTCCAGAAGTTTCCACGTCTACAGTAACCAGTCAAAATGAGGAGTAAGGAAACCACGATAAAAGGGGTGGGTTTTTCTTTTTTAGATCTGACCTGATATTCGCTCGACAGCGATGCGTCATGCAGCGATTCATCCAGACAGGTTTCATCAGACAACGACAAAAGATGCAGGTCTTGTCCGGGTGCAGCAGGGGCAGGACCTGACGTAGATCTCTCAGTTGTTAGCTTTTGGAACGCAGTTTTTTTGTCTCTCACCGGGTATTTGATTGGGCAGGCCAGACATGGGTTCACCATCAACCACAGATTTGGCTGTACTACAGCTTCTGGAACATAATAGAAATGTTCAAAGTTGAGTGTAACACACGAGGGTGTGTCCCAACAATATTAGTATCTTTATATTGCGGTCTACATGAACTTCAGAATTGTCCAATTGTTTACGTACACACCATTGTAAAAAGAGTATTTCTGAAATCCTGTCCGACAGGAATATTTGCACCATTGCATCGCTTTAGAAATAAATTGCTTCATATTTATACAGGTGGTTGTCATTTTTCTTGAAGACGGACCATTTCTAGAACTTTTCATTCAAATAATTTCTAAAGCACCTTTAACAATGGACATGGTCTCAAATTGGTTTTACAGATATAAAGTGGTTCTATGAGGTGGTATCACAAAGTTTTAAAAACTAATCGTGCTAGTCTGACCATGAGCATGACCATGTCTTCGTTTCACCATGAACAGCAGGTCAGAACAAAGAACAAGCAAAACTCTGGACCAATCTACCACAGAGACGTTTAACATGACACACAGCAATGCTGCAACGAGGCGTTTCGTGTAGGACGCGTGCTTCAAGAAAGGAAGAACATCACTGGAAGACGACAGGAGATCATGAAGATCGTGAACGAGCTCAACCCCTGAAAACATCTAAACCATTCAGCAACTTGCTTATGATGTTTGTCAGAGAACAATCCACCTAATCTCACTTCCGCACCCACCCTACTCACCAGATTGGGCTCATGCGGACTTCCCTCGCTTCCCAAACATGAAGATGCAGCTTAAAAGGTTATTGTTTTGACACCACTGAGGAGATCCAGCACGAATCCCAGAAGAGGCAGAAGAATATTTCCGGAACATGTTCCAGAAGTGGCAGAAAAGCTGCGAGTGCTGTATGGCTGTGCAAGGGGACTATTTTGAAGGTGATTGTGTGTAAACTTTAACGCTGAGATGGTATGAGGAAGAACCCTTGAGAGGAACCCAAAAGGGAAGCCATCCCCATACAGTGATACTGTAGGTGGTTAAATGCAACCTGTGGTCTTGAGACTCTTGATATTAATTACAATTCAAATCCATCTTCAAAGTTCTTGAGTTGCTCAGTGACTTCGTGGATCTTGATGGGGAACCATCCCCAGCTGCACAGAGGAGTCTCCACCGTCAGAGCAATTAGTGTGTTCCCCCATAACTGCACTCCAACCAAATCATTTGGTAAACATACCAAAAATACATGGTAAATATCCAGTCAAAGGGATACACAAGGAATATTATGACTTTTCATTCAGCAAACAATGATAAAACCAAAAATAAGGAAAACCAGGATTATCTACTACACCTTTCCCCTCAGCAGGATTTTTCTGGTGAAGTTCTTCAGGTAAAGTTCTTCTGGAGATTCGGGCATAATGCCATTGTGCCAAATACTGTTCATTCCTCTTCTCATCTGTAAACAAACACCCATTAATAAACAACAAAACATCACCAACCCCATTCATTTTGGCAATGTATATCACTTTCTTTTTTTTAAATACCCTGATAAAACTGGTCTGTGGTTGTGGTCAGGTTGATCTCCTCATTCATGTCCCAGTCATGGAGACCAGTGGTCAAGTGGAGATCCAGAAATTTCTCGCTTGCTCGCAGTTTAAGAAACATCTTCCTTTTTTTTCTACATGCATTGACTTGGTTGAAGCAATTAAACATTTTCAGGAATAAATGAAACCCAAACGTGGCCTAAGTGTTCACACCAGGTGTCTGCAATCACCACCATTTAACGAGTAAGGAGACTTTTTTTTACCTGGCTTTGTTTCAGATGAGAAAAAAATGCTAGAATTGAATCACATTAGGGAGGTGAAACAGTGCCAGAAATATCATAATTTCTTAGTATTTGTCAGCTAACATTAAGAAATTTTGAACTTGGTATGTTAAAACAAAGTTCTCATAAAAAATACACCTACATTTTTATCCTGGTCAAGGTTGCAATGGATTCTGAATTGTTGTGAGGCGAAAATACACCACATGCACAAAGCTAGTTCACTACAAAACAGCATCCCTGCTGGAAAACAATCAAATGGTTTCCATTACAAATCCCATTAAAAATAATGTTGTGCCTAATGGTCCTTATTAGTGTCCACTAAACACCAGCATACAGTATAATGTTTTCAATGGTTTGTCCATAATCATAATCATATCAAATGGTACAAAATTACATTAAAGAACCACAGGAACGGTTCAAATCAAACTTCCACAAGATGATGAGTTTCCAATAGCTTCAACTCAAACCTCTCAACCATACAGGTTTAAAAATGGATGCTAGCGTGTGGCACTTCATGCACTAGTAAGTGGCCTATTAATGATAGGTCACGGGCGAGTCCAGAGACCGCTAATGAAGATGGCAGACAACAGTGTTAGTGATGAAGTTTCCTGTGAATGAAGGCGTTAGAACTCTCAGATATCTACACAACACATCAAGAACAGTACGGTGATAAGATGCTCAGTAAGACATTTGAATGGCGTTTGAAAGGCGGCCGTACGTCCATCAGTGACGATCCCGGTCGTAGTGGTTCCCTGATGGCAAAGTGAAGCAGACCGTCCAAGGATGGTTCAGGCGTACAACCGACAAATCTTTCTATGCCGAAAACCTTCTGTCGTTAGTTAAACGCGGGGATGAGTGTATAAATGTAACGGGGGGTACGTCAAAGTATAAATGCAGTTTTCACTGCTTGAAATTAGTTTTTTTTAATAAACTCACAAGTCCCAGTTTGGCTTGAACGCCCCTTGAAGTATATACTGAGGGTATTTAATAAGATATAAACACACCAAGCACATTGTATTATTTATTATTCAATCGGTTTACAGTTCAACATTACTTCACTAATTAATGAACATTATTTAGAAAGAATAGTTTGTATTAAAATGATTAAGGAAAAATGAACAAGAAAAAAACACCATTTTTAATAAGGCTTATTTTAAGGAATTCCTAATTTAAAAACTAGCTCAAGTCTAGAATAAAAGAAAAAAAAGAAACTATTCACCACAGTGGATATTTGTGAAAGGCATAGTGTCATATAGTGTAATAGAGCTGATTTCTGAACATGATGTTCTACTCTTCGCTAGGGGACAGCAAGACGATGATGATACCGATTAGCAGGACAAACATCGCCACGGACAGAATGGATGTGATCACCACCATCGCCGCACTGCGTCCCGTGAAGCCCAGATCGACGTCTCTGTAGTTGACTGCTGCTTAAAAAACATGGATGTATATTAATTGCGAGTCTTTGTGTCATCGTACTTTTTAGCTCAGATCACAGTTAAGTGCTTTGAGGGCTCACCTGTTCTTGTATACACTATTACAGATGTGCTTTTGTTCACTCCAATCTTATAGTTAATCCTAAATAAACACACAGCATAAGTACGTTTTAACATGTTAGGTTCATGTTGAAGGTTTACACACAAAGACACTCACTTGTATTGTGTGCCATTACTGAGGTTCATCAGCTGGTAGCCGATGTTTCTGCTGACTGCGGTTGATCCTTGCATGTCGCCGATGTAGACACAGCTTGAAACCATGAAAATGTTGGTCAGGATGTCTGTTAAGACCAAAGATCTCAAGTGAAACTCAATATCACTACATAATCAAATGTTGATTAAGTTGTGTTTGTATTAAGCATTGTGTCAGTGTACAGGCAGGATTATTCACCATGAGGAAAGAAATATAAAACTTTTAAACATATGAACATCCTCATCAACATGTGCTGAAGGTCTGCGGGCTGAAACATCTTTTATAAAACCAGAGAAAAAAAACAGTCTGGTCTGAGCTGACAGGATGTTTCAAGACTATTTTTGTAACACACCAACAGATGGGAGCACAACACTGCACGCACAGTCACAGGGAGCACCCACCTTATAAATCAGTGTGTCAAAGGACATCATCCTGTGTACATCATAAGCTGTGCAACTGGTGATAATTTGACCACGTGTACACTCTGTCACTGAGCTCTCCTTACAAGTGAGTGAACATGAACCCACCCTAATCAGCAGATCCGGTCCTTGCGGACTTTACTCTCTTCCTGAAGATGAAATCCAGCTCAAATGTTGCCGTTTTGACACCATTGCGGAGAATCGCGGAGAAGGTGCTTGACACGCTTCTGATTAATCGCTCTATTGCTGTGCATTGGGGACTATTTTAAAGGTGATACCAAATTGTAAAGAAAGTAGAAAAAAAAAAAAGCATTTCTTACAAAAATGGTGAGCAGCAAATCTCAAAAAACACGAATCATCAAACCATGATGGGAATGACCTTCAACAGCTAAAAAGCACATCATTTTTAACTTCCAGTCATCCAAGAAAATCTCAACCAAACTAAACAACTGAAGACTGGAGAAAGTGATTTGTCTTGCCCAGTTTGGAGGAGTCTGTACCCCTGATATTCATGATTCTTGCTCCTGTTCTGGGTTGACAGGAGTGGCTATGATTTGTTACAGCTGTAATGTTTCTATTATCATTTTTGACACAAGACTCTTTGCTTAATCAACTCAGTTTATGTGAAAAGACTCTGTTACTCTTAACACACTGATCTATTAAAATAATGATATTAATGAGTCAAACGCTAATTGATTTCTGTTACAATGATCATGAGCCCAAAACCTTCTTTTCAACCATAACAATAAATTGCGCAAACGAGGCCTCGTGTGTCGTGGCGAGTTCCAGTCAGGAGTTTATTCCATCATTTATTCCTCTCTAAATGTTCTGCTTGCTGTTGAACTGATGCTGAATGCTGGTTTTAAACAGATCTCGACCCTGATTGGTGGCTTGCTTTATTTGACCAGTTTAAAATGACTTATTTAACAAGAGATAAAAGTAAGATATTTGACTTTGACATGTACTGAAGTTATAGTAAAAGTCTCCTCAAATGGAAATACTTCAGTATTTACAAGTACAGATACGTGAAAAAAAGCTACTTATGTACAGTAACAAATTACATCGATTGTAGACAATACGCACAGCTTTTATTGTTGTTGTAATCCTGGTACTCTAGGTCCACGTTCTTGCCAGCGTAGGTGCATGGTGGCAAACTTAGCAGCAAAGAGTCGAAGAATCGTCCGGTGATGACTGCGTCTTCGCTCGACAACACGCTCAGTGGAAAATCTGCACCATGAACCAATTCACAATACACACTATTGTTCAGTTACAAGAAGCAACATAATAATACTGACTAGATCTTTAAAACCATATTGTTATGTATCTCTCTATAAATGCTTTACAGCTTCGAATGTCAAACACCAGCTTGTCTTGTCTTACCTTGTGCATGGATCAGGGACACTAATCCCCCCATGATGAGGAGCACAGCCAGCATCTCTGCTTTCAATGTCGTTTTTGTAAATCCTTGATTAAACAGATCACTGATAACGGATGAGCCTGATCGAGCCTGTGGAAGGGGCATACGTAATGGACAGGCAAACAGGTTTCACCAGGTATATCTGTAACTACACCTCTTTCAGCATACACACCCTGACGATGGACACTGCACAACAAAATCCACCTTAACTGACATGGTGGCACTGTTTACACTCAACTCAAGTTTGGAAGACATGTTTCATTCAGTGCTGACAGCAAATCAAAGACATTCTCACGATCTCACAGTTTTTTGTTACATACACATTATATACATATATACACAGTAAATATTTTATTTTCTTTAATATGCTTATCAGACATAACTTTAAAACTACCTGCCTTAGGTTCTTGTTGTCTCGCCCAGATCCCTACACTTGCCCATTTTTCCTACTTTCAACACGTCGACTTTGAAAACTGTTCATTGAAAGATTGATGTAATTTACTTCACCGGTTGGCGGTTTTAATGCTGTGGGTCATCGGTGTACAGAAATGTGTCAGTTTTTACTAAAATGAATCATTTGAATCGGTTCATCACTAAGAGTCGACTCTTTTTCAGTCTGTTCGCTTTATTTCTTTTTTCTTTATGCAATTTTGTAATCTTACAATTACTATTAAGTTTTAATTGTTTAAAGATGATGATCATACACATATTATAAGCAAACATCATGTCCTTTCTATAACATCATTCCAGTGTTTTATTCCTTCCTAAATGCACATAAAACTGTAAATCAAAGCCCTGAATTACGTCACGCCAGAGACCTGTGTCATGTTGCTTTGCATTATACTTGAGCGCTCTCTAGTGGATGAGGATGTGAACACATTTGAAAGCGAAAAAGAAAAGCCAGTCTCTGGCTCTATACTATAGGATGCAGCATCTACTAGTTTAAGTTTATTTCTATAGCACTTTATACAATTGTCTCAAAGCAGCTTTACAGAACTTTTAGAATTAAAGTGAATGATGTGTATTTATCTCTGATGAGCTGAGCTACAGATTACATCTGAGATCATCATAGTCTCCTTTATGCCAGAGCTTTTAAACATTCAAAGAGGTCCAATGTCCAAACTCTACATAAAGATGAATCCGAATGGCACTGGTACGTCTCTAGATGGTTCTGGATGTCTGCGTAGATCTACTTCTTTGAGGGTCCATAATCTTCATTGGATAGAGTGAGAGAAGCAGTGGAGAATAATTAGCGTAGCTATTAATGATATTAACAAGCACAAGTTGATAAATGTGCAGTTGATCAGATGAATGAAGATGGTTTAAAGACTATGAAATAAAGCCGAACTGTGTATCTGTTCAGTTATTAACAATCAGCTGCATGATTACAAAAATATATTACAATAAAACAATTTCACATTAAAACTATTATTCAACACAATGAGAAGAAACTGATCTCAGACACACAGAACCTCAAATGTAATTAGGTGGGCTGATTAGGGGCAACAAGGAACAGGATGAATGATTAGTGACAGGTGATGATCATGTGATCATCAGGGGTATAATAGGGACTGTATTCTAGTACTGATTTTGGCCTAATCCTGACAATGTTGCACAATATGGGCCTCATGTTAGCAGCTTTTTCTACACAAAATGTCAATAATAAAAGTATTAGCAGTGTCATGTGATAAAGATAGCGAATGCAAATGAATATTAATGTGATTAGGGGCCAAAATAACACTTATAAAGAACAATAATTTATTATTTCTTACCACATCATCTGTGTAAATCTGCTTCGAGACATAGTCCATTGTTAAAAGCGCTATACAAATAAAATTGGATGAAAAAATGATTTAAATTGAATTAATATTTATTAAATCGAGAGACAAGACAAAACCAAATATGGTAAAAATAAACAAGTGTGTGTCAGTCGACCAGCAAACCAGAACGAGATAAAAAAAAAAAGGGAAATCAAAACACAGAACTGATGCACGGTAAAAGGCAGAGAACAAAGTTGACTGCACGTATACTTCACATTGAGCTAAATCCTTTCAAACTGGGACGAATGTTTAACTCTAAACAGGTGTGACTGATTAATATGAGGGTGATTGTGAACGTGCAAGTGTGTTCTAGGAGTTGGAATTCGGGGCGGCCATGTTTAAAGGCCACAGTGTCTGATGGGAAATGTTGTCCAGTATTGACCTTAAAATCAAACAATTACATTGTGCCCAAACAAAAGAATATACATATTTTTCACCAAACAAAATATATAATGCAAATAAAAATATTTTATTTGTTTTAACTACAAAGATGTTATATAGCAGTAGACACCTCCCAGTCTACATCAATGGAGCTGAGGTATAGAGTGTCTCCAGCTTTAAGCTCTTGGAAGCTCACATCTCTGAGGGTCTGTCCTGGAACCAGAACACTTTAGCTCTGGTTAGGAAGGCACAAAAACGCCTGTACTTTTTTTCCTGCTGCATCATTGAGAGCATCCTGACCAACTCCATCACTGTATGGTACAGAGCCTCCACTGTGTGTGAACGCAAAGCCCTGCAAAGGCTGGTCAAAACCGCCCGACGCATCACTGGCACATCCATCCATCCATCCATCCATCCATCTATCTATCTATCTATCTATCTACAGGTTAAGGTTCAGAAATGTAATTATACTTTATTTAATGTATATACAAACACACATTTAATATATAGCCATTTAAATACTCTTATCAGACATAACATTAAATTTACACTTGCCCATTTTTCCTACTTCCAACACATCGAATTTGAAAACTGTTCATTGTTTAGTTCATAAGTTTAATGTAATTTACTTCACTAGTCAGTGGTTTTAATGCTATGGTTTGTTGGTGTCCAGAAAGAGAAACCAAGAATACAGTCAACACCAACTTTAGACATTTTGTGCAAATGACTTGACCAACTTTTTCTTTGTCCAATGTTTCACTCAAGTCAAAGGATTTTTATAAGATTTTAAAAGATATTTTAAGATCAAACACAAAAGAATTCAATATATAATAATGTGTATGTATGTATGAAATGCAAAGCGCGGACCGGTGTAAAGTGTTGAATCTGTTTAATAAGTGTTAAACAGTTACACATAGAGGTCGTATCCAGCATACAAATTTACACAGCATTTCCGTTACAAAACAAACACATCAAAATTACGCTTCGCAAACGAGCAAAATAAACAACAGTGATAGGTATTCACGTCAAAAAAAGCAAAAAATATGAATATTACAGCACTTCAATATGTTTTGGACCACTTCATAAGGAAAAGGTAGAAAGAAAATCAAAGAAATCAAACCCCCTTTTCGACTACACATTTACTTTCATTGTCAAAAGCATGTTCATACACATTTAACTTAGAAAAAAAAATTACAACAGACATTTATAAAACAGGAAATGAATTAAGACTTAATTCTTGGAGTCCAGAGTGAAAAAATAGTCAGACTGCTGTGATAAAAATGCTACATAGTGAAGTCAATGATAACCACACGCTGAAATATTGGCAAAAAAAAGAAGGTCTGATATGGATATTGTCGCAAGTGGGATCTAAACTTATAAGGCTGAAATATGGGTTAAAGAGGAGAATAGATATGTAAACATTGTCTTCAAAAAGGAATATCAATATAAGCTTTTTTTCAGATTTCTGGCTGTCACTACACGTCAATTTGAAATGTCTGAAAAGCCTGCAGTTTGATCAGATGACTGAAATGTATCGTTATATTTGAAATGAACTGACGTTACAGAGGTTTCTTTTTATGTATACCTGTAAAACTTCAAAACTTCAGTACTCCGGGAGTTCGTAACCGTATAGAGTAAATCGAAGCGTTGTTTCCTTTCGTGTCCGAACAAACTGTAAACATTTTTATTTTCACGTTGTGTGTTTGTGTAATGGGGGCGCGATGGAGGGGGCGGAGTTTCTAGACGAGTCTCAGTGGTGATACGTAGTACCGTTCCATCGATACCAGGATCTGGAAGGAAAGGGAGCACGGTTTAGGTCACATTCGCTGTAATGGCCATCGCAATGAGTATGTATACGCTTGTATCCTCGTCACTCATTGTACACCTCGAAAGCCAAGAGCTTTGGGTTCATGTACAACCATCAGAATCGTGCTTTTCAGCTCATCATGGATTTTAAAGAGTGGTTGTTGAAGCTGTTGTAGCCTTCTGGTCAGTTTTTCCATGAACAATAACTGACTCCAACCCAACCAGCCTGTCCATTGACCATCACTATGAGATTGTTTCCCTTCATTCTTATGTTCTTATGAGCTAAAACTAAATCTGCATGAATTATGGTTCTGCCACATGATTGGCTGTTTAACTATCTGCATGACTAAGCAGGTTTTTGGATACATGCTACAATAATATACACCGATCACACATAACTTTATGATCACCTGCCTTATATTGTGTTGTTCCCCCATTTGCTGTAACAGTCCTGACCCATCAAACATTAACAGCATTAACTTCTTCAGCAATTTAAGCTACTCGTCTGCATCAGTTAGCCTCGGCCGCACATGACCCTGTTGCCATTTTACCACAGTTCCTTCCTTGTTTCTGACCACTGCAGATGTCCCACAAGAGCTGCAGTTTTGGAGATGCTCTGAATTGTCTAGCCATTCCAATTTGGCCCGTTTCAAACTCGCTCAAATCCTTACGCCCATTTTTCCTGCTTCTAACACATCAAATTTGAGGACAAAATGATCACTTACTGCCTAATAAATCCCACCCACTAACAGGTGCCATGATGAATAGATAATCAGTGTTATATATGTTAATCGCTTCACTGCCCATAATGTTATAATGCCATAATTGTATGACTGATTTGTGTATATAGTGGAAAATTGCCAATGGTTTACCCTGTGGGATTGTAGGATTGATTGACCCCCTGTGATGTCAGAGGACTGGAGGATGTCGACAGAGTGTTGGGAGAGGAGCCACGACTTGGGCTGTTAGGAGACGAGCTGCTTGACACTGCAATAGGAAAAAAAAACATTCCTCATTTACTTCACCGATCACCAAATATGAATTAGTTTAAATAAAAATGTGTGGGCAAAAAACCCATCTCACCACCTCCTGAAGCGAGAGGACTGAAAGGTCGGCTAGATGCAGGCTGGAAAGAGAAACGATTTGCGTTACTATGTGTATAGATGTACAATGTCCTGAGGTACAATAAGTCTCAATTGTGATGCTCTTTGGCTAATCCATATCTGAGATTTTATCGAAGGTGGTAGTGATGCAAGTTGATGGAAAGATTGAACTCACCAGTCTGGCATTGTAGTTGTGTGATTTCATAGGCGAGGTGGAGACTGGGCAAAAGATTCTTTTCTCCTTCTGTCGTCGGTTACAGAACCAGACTCGCACCACTTCCTTTTCCATCGACAGCTGCTCCGAGATCAGAGTGATCTCCTCCGAGTTCGGTTTGGGATTCTAAAAAAAAACAAGGCACACATGTTGCAGCTAAAATCGATTATGACTTGCCAAAACTTGAGCTCACTCCCTGAAAATTTCACTTAATTACAGGTTGGCATTGGGACATTCTGGCTTTACTCGATCGAATCACTCACATCGAGGAAGCGTTTCTCAAGTGTGAGCTTGATGTTGGTCTCGATACTTGTTCTCTTTTTTCTCTTCCTCCCATATCCTTCCATCAGGGGTGGTAAGGTGGCAGGATTGGCCATCGAATCCGAGGGTGAGTTTTCTAAGGGCGGGCAAAGTACAAACGGTTAAAACACTGGTATCTTATCATAAAGTGTTGATATTTCCGACACTGGATCATATGTATGTATTTGTTCACCTGCATCACTGAGCCACTTCTCCAGCAATGGTTTGAGCTTGCACATGTTCTTAAAGCTGAGATTGAGAGCCTCAAAGCGGGAAATTGTGGTTTGACTAAAATCATTTCCATAGAGCTTGCCCATTGCTAAACCCACATCGCCCTGAAAAGTAGAGCCATCCGATTAACATCTTATTTAATGTTCTTACACTTGTTCTTAAAGACTGGCAATAAAATCTTTGGGGGCCGATTACTTTACAAAAAGGTTTATTTGATTATGTAGGTTATTGCCTGTGTGAAGCCCAGCTTGATGCGTCTTTGTTTGAAGGATTTCGCAAACTGCTCCAGCTCCTCCAGGTCACTCGGCTCGTCCTGCTGCGAAGCTCCCACATGCTTAGGCACCTGTAAGTGAGGCATGTCCAAGTGTGCATCCATGGACGACCCGGCCAAGCCTGTTCGACCCATCGCCTGTGCGGAATAAACACTACAGATCAGATAAATAGATAAATAGAAGTTCTCAATCTGGTCCATGGGAATCCCCCAGCCAGGTAGCATTGTTCTAATGTTCCGGGTTTTTGTCACAAGCGATTAGAAATCAAGCAAGTAAGAGTCATGAGCTACTCTAATATCCAGAGTGGACATGAGGACCGGACTGGAAGAATGATTGAGTTGTATTGTTTACCTGAGGCGTGAGGGCCAGTCCAGGCTGGTGCTGCAGGAGACTAGGCTGGGACTGAGAGGGCAGAGACAGGAGATTCGGCTGCAGTAGTGCTATAAGTCAAATGTAAGGCACAATACATATAATGAGGCAAATTGTTTTTATTGTACATTACATACCAATGCTAACGGATGCTCGATTCTGATTGGTTAGGAACTTTCGATTAATTTTCTATAGTTTTTATGTTCATGAAAAAAAGGTTTCGATCAGTGCACTCATTTGAACATGTTTTTATTTCCATAGAAAATGTAATAAAACAACGACATTATTTAAGAATTTCGTTTATTTTAGAAGCCTATGTAACAATCCTATATAACAAGCTGCTACACTGGATTGCGACAAGCTCTGTAACAGGTTTTGGAGCATTCCAACACATGAAAATCCCCATTTTTTATTTTCACCATTTCGATATAAAAAAATAGAGAAGCTAATAAGGAAGTGACTGTTTGTAGCTGCTGCGCTGTGAGAGATAACAGGAACTAACTTGTATCAAGGACGTTCCACAACATTAAACGTTACTACAAACAACTGCTCCAAACGGACGAAGTGCACAACGTACAAAGCGTTTGTTAACAACTAAAAAACTGTAACATTGATTAAACGAAGGAGTCTCCAGTATCAGTGCTTCGTAACGTTTTTATTTTTTGTCTGTTTTATTAACAAAGAGAAAAAAATAAAGAGGTTGATAAGGAAACGGAAATGAGGATGGGTTCCCTTTTGAGTCTGGTTCCTCTCAAGGTTTCTTCCTCATACCCCCTCCATGAGGATGCTAAAATTGATATTTGCAACTTTTTCAATTCCGTTCAACTGCTTAGGAATAATGTTTAATATTCAAATTGCAAATACAATTTCAGTTTTAATGGATATCACACATATTGTCCAGTCAGAATACCATTATATAAATAGAATCGATACTCAGTGACTGAATATGATGTAAATGTCTGACCTTGGTGTCCGGTTTGAGGCTGGGAGAGGAGGAAAGGCGAAGATGAGGAAAGGTGTGAGCCGGACATGAGGACCAGCTGGGGAAGTGGGTGCAGCGATGGCATTTCCTAGAAACACATACGATCAAATAAAGCATAACATTTCGTCCATGAGGCGACCGTATGAGCTTATTTAGCATATGATCTGTGGTAGAGGTGTTCATGGCGTACCCCGGGCAGCTGCCCTGTAGGAGCTGGTGAACCCTGCGTGAGGTGACATGTCTTATGCGATGAGGCAGAGTGAGGGGAATCGTTCAGGTCCTCTGTCTTTATCTAGAAAGCCGGAAGTTAGATTAGGACTAAGTTGCAGATTCCTACACAAGCAGTGGTGCGGTTGTAATTTCTGACAGGAGAAACTAATATTTAACTCTGGCCTTTATGGTTCCCTATTTTTGTTTTTTTTTATATTAGACCTTAAACTATTTATTACTACATTGTATTATGTTTGTGTAATAGCCTGAATAAGCATCACATGTACGCTGGTGTCCGTTTTTGTGCGTGCGTGCGTGTGTGTGTGTGTGTGTGTGTGTGTGTGTATTCACACCAAGGCTGTATAACTTGTTCAACTGGAGGGAGCTTTTGAAAAACATTCCTTCCCTGCCCTCAGGCTAGAGCATATGCAAATGGGAACCTAAGGCTAGTTCCTGTACATGGGACGCAGTAAAGTCCTCTGCATAGCATTACAGGAGAATAAAGGGGCCAACGAAAACATATAATTAATTAAGGTTCATTATGACTGACATGACAGACGGATCATAATTTATTATTATTATAATAATAATTTTTTTTTTTTTACAAAATTACAGTTAAAATAAGTACATGGACACCCAAGACGGAACGATTTAATATTTAATAAACGATTAACATTCATATTTACCTGTCTTGTGAAGTCAATGCCGTTTTGTTCGATATCTGCCGAAAGAATGGAGCATAGGTCAGCAATTACACAATGCATTAAAAAAAAAATATTTCGCCACAATTTATAGGCTGTCCATATCGAAATAAACAAAAAACTCATATATTCTGTAACTACTAAGTAGTGAACGTCTTAATTTCTGCCATTGGGTCTTAATTCATTGGGTCTTCTGGGGGTCTTTTGTGCTACGTTTTACCATTGTGGACGCCGAGTTTTGTGAAGGCCTCAGACGAGTTCAAAGGTTGTTAGGTCCAGGTAATCTGTCCTGATTTGAAATTCAAATAAGGCAGTGTAAGGCTGTGGTTAGCGCATCAGTGCTCGCTCGTCCCTGCGCTATGGAAATCGGCGCTCCTCCCCGAGCCAAACTTCCAGTATGGAAATGAAGCGCCCATGCAAATGGGAACGTATCCATGACAACCTTTCGCAAGCCCTCATATTTGAATGTTTACAAACCCCCAGGTGCATCGCCGGTTCATTCTTTTCTCTGTCAAAAGTCTTTCTCTCGCATAAACATGATGGACACAATAGAATCAGACGTAGGAAAGTTTATCGAAACCAGTATCAACATCACATTAATAAAGTTAAATATAAAAGACGAATCCCTATGTATTATTCATGACTACTTTATTAATCAGCATCCTGTTTGCTAAACTTTTTCGGAAAATGGATATCGAGTTTTTTCGTAATTAGCATTACCCCCCCATTTTTAGTATGCACATGTCCTACTCATGTGGAGAGCAACAATGATAAAAACGTCTCAGCTAACTTTTACGCTTCATTTAACACTCCCTCACACTTCCCAGTAACAGCAAACAACTTTTCGCTTTGCTGACTCTGAGCTGAATTAAAAAAACTTGCAGTATTGCAGCAGACTCCTTCAGGTTACAACCAAGAAACAATGAGCTTTTTCTAGGATTAGAACAGGAGCAACAACAGCCTGAATTCTGGTGCCACATTTAGCCATTCTATTCAAATAAACACTTTCTTAACATTAAAATGTGTAGTCGTGTGTTTTCAGCTTGGACCATAATTGTTAGGATTTCAACAACTCGAATGTAACTAAAGACATGAATCCAAATATTGTATGATTCGTTCATTGAATTTTTATCTCTTAAGTGAGAAATGAAACAATAAAATTGACTGTAGCTACAGTACATCTTGTTTTATTATCATTATAGTTTGTGTTTGATTGTTATATCCAGGAATCGTTTTATTCCTCGTCGTATTTCTTATCCGAGTTATAATTCTAGCACCATTTTTGGTGTATATGTAGCAAGAATATTAGTTTTTGTAATTGTTGTAGCTGTTTATAAAGTTATAATTATGTTTCGAAATACAGTTTGTGGTTTATAATGATTATAATATATATTTTAATTATATATTTGTTTGTTGGTCAAAAATCAAGGTTTAATTCTAGTTCTGTGAGGCTCAGCAAGAAGCTTCCCCTCGAACCACGAAACACCATAAAGGAACACAAGATAATGCAAAACAACTACGAACTTTTCCTAAAAAAAGTGCGTTTGGAAATGAGTGCAAAAGTTGTAGCTAGAATTCGAGTTATAAATCCTATTTCAGGTGTCGTTTCCATTATAATGCACTTAAAACCCCAGAATTCACCCAGATAATTATAGTTATATTTTTGATATGGTTATTGTGATAGTCAATGTTATCATTGTAGTACTAGTTATAGTTATAAGTTTAGGTATAAATATAATTTTCATAGGTGGAGTTGTTGTTATTTAGTGTATAATGAAATTGTATTTAAAATAAAAGGTCATTTTTGTCATCTAGCTGTAGATTTTATTGGAATTTTAGTAGTCAACAGTGGAAGAATTTAGAGGTGAATGTAGTAGTAAAGCATTAACTGGATTATAAGTCACAGTGTCTAATTATAACTATATACAGGTGGAAAATTAAACAAAATTATACGACAATGTCTTTAAAAACTATTTATAACTCTGACTAAAGCAATACCTTTTACTATAACTATACTAATTTCCATTCGTAGAATTGTTGTTATTTGGTGTATAATAATTAATTTCGGTGTATAACGCAATAATTATATTTTCATCATAGTTACTGTTGTGTAGATAAAATTTTATTACCACCTGTAGTATTTACCAAATGCACAATGAAGGTCTATAGTTATATTTGATGACTTATAATCTAGTTAATGTGAAAACTCATAAAAACCTTATTACCCTACAAAACCTTATCGTCACCATATGTTTGCACTTGTGTACAGATATTTTAGTGTTACAGGAAACGACGCTGCACAAAACAAGCCATTTAGTGCGGTGCGCTCTCTCTGAATCCAAGTTCCTCATTTCAGACCCTTGTGTTCCGTACGGAGGCGGCAAACTACGAGTCGGTATGGCCTGAGGGGAGGAACGCTTGACTGCAAAAGACATCAACCCCCCACCCCGTGAACATGCACACACAAACTCACACTCAGACACACACACACACACACATCCTGGTGCACTGTTATGTCCTTGATGAACATCACGCCCTAGAGCTGTACGCATCTTTGTTTTGTGTGTCTCCTCGCAGGTTAAGGGCTACAAACCTGACTCCATATACAGTAAACAGGTTTCACATAGACGTAACTTTACACATCTGCCCAAACGGGCCACTCAGCGTTTTCTCGATGATGGCGGTAAGACATATCTGATGTAGTCGTCACGCTAATACAAGTACTATTGATTTATTGCGGGTAAAATTCAACGAGCTGGTTGTTCCTTCGAACGTTAATTGGAATTGGGGCGGTATGCGTAGGAAAACAGAAACAAACAAACTTTGGGGATTAGTGCAAGACGGTGGTGAGGGCGGGGGGGCGATGCCGTCCTGACAGTCGGGGAATGTCACTGAGGGTTGTTGCACGACCTGCCTGAGAGAATAAGACCATGATGGCCAAGACAAAGAGCAGAACTCACTGGTCAAAACTACAACGATGGGAGACACACAAAAGCTCGCGTTTTGCTCGTGAAAACACCTCGGCCGGTGGAAGACGGGCGCATCAACAAAGTCGGGTCACGAACAAACTTTTAAGACGTTAATAAGCACTAATTTGAAAAACGATTCACTATAATCATAAGCATTTGGATCTGTTTGCTTCAAATTAATGCAAGTTAAAAGCATTTAGAAAGAAGAAATTGACAAACACTATGTAGTTCTGGGAATTTGCGATGCCTTGACAACAAATAAGGAAACAATTTAAACGTTAAACTGCATTACTGGGATACAATGTTTTCGTTTTTCTTTGATGTTTTTTTAAATTTTTTAATTCATATTCCAATATCAAACCTGCATTTTTTAATTAGTAATTTTTTTAATAATAAACCGGTAGCCTTCGTTCTAAGAATATAACACCATAATAAACTTTTTTGTGACTTTCTTCTTCTCTTCTTTTTACTCGTCTCTTATTGTAAAAGCTATGACAAGTTGTAACGGTGTACTGCAAGTTTTCCCTCCCTTCACCTTAAATAACCTCACAAAAAGAATCAACAACAACAACCACAAAACAAATCCACATTCCTCAGTGAAATTCCAGCAAACTCAAGTAAAGATGGTTAAAAAAAAAAGAGATGGGTATCTTCTTACCTGCGTGTTCATGCTGAGGATCCCTCTGCTCGACAGCCTCTGTGCTCATCTTAATATCTGTAATGATAAATATAGCTGATTTTCCTACTTTATGCGCACACTGGGCCAATTCATGGCCCGGTCAGGAAAATGAACTTGAGGTTTTATTCTAATGGATCCGACTTTGAAAAGGTCTCCTTTATGTAAAGGGCTTGTTGTAATATTCATAAGGGCTGAGGGGATCCCCGCTCAGCCTCCAGCCTCCAGCCCTCCAGCCCGCCAGTCGTTCGGGCCCTCCTCCCTAATCTCTTCTAGTCAAAACCATTTAAATGGGTCAATATGCTGTGCAAAGCAAGAGACCACAGGACGAGATATGATTCTACAAAACAGCTACAGAAATGAACTACAGGAGAAAACAGAGGAGACACAGAGAAAGAGAGAGAGAGGGAGAGAGGGAGGGACAGGACACAGAGAGTCATTTGTAAGTCATTTTTAAGTACTCACCTAAGAGATTCTGTCTGTCTTCAGTTTCACGTCTTCTACAATCCCGAGTCAGAGGAGCAGGATGCACACAGGAGGTTACGAAGAAACTTCAACATTTGGCACAAGTGGATTCGGGGCGAAGTATTCACCTTTTTCACGATCCCACACAGGCTGAAAGACAGCTGATTTGCATAAGGCCTACAGTGCGTCCTATCCAGACGCACTCTTTTTGCATAAAACAACACAGGGGGAGACGGCAAACTGCAGAAACTCAGGTGAGTGTGTTTGTGTGTGTGTGTGTGCACGAGAGTGTGTGCGTGTGTCACTTCTCAAACCTGAAATGTGTCTGTTTCTTGCCTGGAGTGTTTATGTTGACACAAAAGCACGCTTGTAAGGGTTTAAAGGGGTGATAAGGTAGCCAGCTTGCAAATGACTGAAGTTGACCATGATGTTCGCTATAAAGTAGGAAACAAATTTCTGACATTGTTTCATGAGTTTGAATAAGTTGGCGTATTTCCAAGGAAAGAAAAACCAAACAAACCCACTAAAAGATGTATATACTTGGATTCATGCTTTACATGCTTCACTTTTACATGATACTGCAATTTTAAAGAATAAACTTTCCTTTCACTACATTTCTCCATAATCATAGTAACAATGTGACCCAATGTAAATAAGAACACGGCCTGTAATTAAAAAAAAAACTCTTCACGTACTTTATTTACCTCAGGCATTTGTCCTGTGGTGAGATAGCAATTAATATTCAATTACGTTACCACAAACAAATAAACGAATGAATTGATTCCGATTCGCTAGCTTTGTCTCAATCTAAAGCGCCTTCTTTTACATCACAAGTCTACAAGCCTTTATCCCAAATCAATCAAAAGTGAACTGGAAATCATCCCATGTTATGATCTTGCTAGCATTTGATAAGCGACGGGAAACAAATCTGCTGGAAGAATCCGTAACTCCAAATTTAACGTAGCACAACACATTCACCGTATACGTCCTGCGAGCTCACAGACGTACGCTCGCAGGTACATTTCCTCTCATTTTACACGTTTCCAGAAACGCAACGTATAATGTCACTGGCTCGCTTTCAAACTGTAACTGACACTAATCCGTGGCATGAGAACAATGTCTCTCACAGGCCTTTAAAAAAAACATTTCTGCTTTTTTTTTCCACATCGAATGTCATGATTTTGGCAACAACAACAACAAAAAATCCTTGCGTTTCAGTGCAGACAAATATCATTTCAAAAACACAATGTTTTCTTTATATTTCCCCAATATCATTCTTGTCAAGTCTTCAGTATTTAGTATTGCATTTCAGACAGGTTACTGTAAAATAGTACTGTTACAATACTCCCATAAGCTGAATATGCTCTTACTGGCTGTTTACTTTATACTACTTCCTATCAGGTGTCAGAAGATTCTCAAGAAGAGACGCTTCCTCCGAATTGAACGTTAGAGATCAAAATATAAATCTAACAATCGACATTCAGATTTCTGCACTGTGTGTTATGGCTTTCGTTTGGTAACTTAATATGAGAGTCAATGGTGGAGTACTTTATCTCCATTCCCATAACTGAAGAACCATTGGGGGGGGGGGTTAAGGGCCTTGCTCAAGGACCCAAAAGTGGCAGCCTGGTATGGCTGGGACTCAAACCCACTGATCCACAATCCAATGCCTTAACTACTAGGTTACCAGGCTACCTTCAGACTGGACTAACTTATAACCACAATATTCTCCTTTGTTCTGAAGAGAAACTTCCTCTGATTTGATCGTCAGAGCTCTCAATATAAATCCACAAATCCAGATTTTTTGCACTGTGTATTTTGAAAATTGTCAGACTTGAGTATTTATATATAGTTGTAAAAAGCAGATGCAAAACTCATAGGAAACGTATTAAATACCACACAATATGAACATCGGCTTTCCACTGGAGCTTGTGTGTAGTGCTGGTTATGATAGGGCTTTTTTTTTTTTTTGTTTGAACAGGACATCCTGATAAGTGAGCAGATGCCTAAGGCCTACTATCACAAATGTGTGTGTGTGTGTGTGTGTGTGTGTGTGTGTGTGTGTGTGTGTGTGCACTGAGCTACCAAACTGACACTAGAGGGCAGAGTTAATAAGTAAAACATAACGGAGGTAAAACAAACCTCTTGAATTCATCCACCCTGTTGAACAATGGCGTCATCTTCATTAAAGCATTTAACACTGAATAAACTTGCTACGTTTTTGAAGTAGATATTATATATATAATAATTACAGTGCAATTTCAGAAAAAAATTACAATGAAGAATAAAAGTGATAGGAAATCAGCTATTCACCAAAGGACCAAAGTGTGTGACGATCAGCTGAAGTTCAGTAATGATCATTTATTAAAACACACTGAGAAAATAATGAACTAATGGCAAATAAACATAATTCTGAGTACAAACAGCTGGATTATTTTGGAGAAATTGTTAATATAGTCTTAGTACATACATGCATGGGTATCAGTTTTAGAAGTTCATTTCATAGGTTTTTTTAGAATAATAAATACAATATATATTTGTGCTTGAAATATTGTAAAAAAAAAAAAAAAAAAAAAAAAAAAAAAAAAAAAAAAAAAAAGGCAAAGTAATCAATTCACTAGTTAAAAAAAAAAGAAAAAGCCCACTGATATAACATTTCTGACAGTGGAGACTCCTTCCTTAAATCTTCACTATATCCAACAATGCAGCTCATCATATATATATATGCAACTATGCTCATCTTTATTATTAAAAATAAAGCATAATTTAAGTAGTCCAGAGCAACATACAGTTATACAGCTGAGCATTTAAGGGCCTTAATCAGGGACCCATCAGAGGGAGTTTAATGGTGCTGGGATTTGAACCCATGCCCTTCTGAGCAAACATCTTATCCACTGAGCTACTTTCCAAGCAGCATTGGAAGTAAGTTCAATATTAATCCTTGCCTAAGTATTAGGGTGAGCACATTAATAATGATTACATTTCTGGCAGTTTAATGAATTAAGAATTCGTTTCATCCAATCAGAATCAAGAACTTAACATCATGACAGTATAAAGAACTTAAAATACTATGGTCTATCGAGTTAATCCATTCTGATTCGTTATAAGCGGTGAAATCTTTCCGGTTGTTCCCCTGCAGTCAAGTCTTTAGGAATAGGAATCTCATAGTGCTTGTTACGTCATTAAAGCACACGTGAACCCCAGACCATGTATAACAAACTCACACGCATACATGGAAACATACTGAAATATAAAGTTTATTTTTCGTTATTTACACTGGCCTAAGAAATTAGTTCTACATGCTGTTTGATATCCGATTTGCTGTAAAAGTAAAGCGAAACATGGTACACGCTTTTAAAATCACATTCGCAACACTGTAAGACTGTAAGTGTCAGTAATTCATCATATCCAGCAATAAAAAGGAGAAACCTGAGCATTTTTCAGTACACGAAAACACATGTAAACACATACCTTTTTATATATAATGTCAAAATCCTGTACCAGTACCATAGTGTGGTGTAATCTGTAATCTATTCACTAAAGACTGAAAAAAAATTTAAATGCGAATCCTTATAACAATATTGCATTGTGTACAAGGTTCATCCGGCCGCCGTGCCGTGCCGTCCCGTCCCCGATCGTAGCAATGAGCTTATTGAAATGTAAATGAGATCATTAGTCAGGGTCAGGGGTGAGTATGAGCAGTGCGTCTGGCATCACTTGAATATATTTAGCAATAAATAGACAACAGAAAAAAAAAAAAATAATAATAATAATAGTAATAAAGATAGTAGTAGTAATAATAGTAATAAAGCTGCCAGTGTAGCGTGTTTTGTTCGTAAGACTGAGCTTATTATACGGCTAAAGTTTGAATCCGGGGCCTGTGCTTTTCTCACAGTCTAATAGTCACAGTTTAGTGTAGAGTTTGTGTGTAAGTTTGTGTGTACCTTTAAAACGTAACACGTCTGGTGTGCATGTCGCCGAAGCAAAAAATATGAAATACAATTATATAATGATGATATCACCAAATAATACTATGGTTGAGTAAGAAAATTCCACATACTTAAGCCATATAATAGACACCCAGTGACCACTTTAATAGGAACACCGGTACAAAGGAAAGTATAATTACACAATGATTTGTACAATGCGTAAAATAATGCAGATTCAGTGCTTAAACTGTTTAATGAGTTCAAATCCACGCACTGCCTAATGTAGTTGAAGTTCATTACTTTAAAATGAATGCCTTCTCACTTGTGTGTGGCAGGTGGTAGAGCATTGGTTAAGACTCTGGATTACTGATTGGAGGGTTGGGATACTGCCACATACCCTCTGAACTCGTATCATTGCTCTCCCCATCTTCCAAACATTGCTGGGACATGCGAAGAGAGAATTTCACTGTGCTGTAAAGTACATATGAGGGGAAGAACCCGATGTAGTGTTCTGTTGGTGCAGCTCATCCACTCGATGTAGTGCGAGTTCGGAGAATTCTTACTGTTAAGTGCTTACAAGGAAGTACCAACAGAGGGCAGCACAAGGCTGCACGCACAGTCGCAGGGAGCACCGACTCATAAGTTATAAGTCAGAGTGGAAACATGGGACTGTGCGACCGGTGCTGTTCCGACCACGTGCGTTACCACGTCTGCTATTCGGACCAAGGGCGAACCTCGTCACTGAGGTCTCCTCACACGCGGATTTCTCGCCTGAAAACAATATGATCTCACTAACACACCCACCCACCCTGGATCTTCCTGAAAATAAAGATCTGTCTCAAAGGTCGCCGTTTTCACACGGTTGCAAAAATCCAATGCGAGCAGCAGAAGGTGGTTAACACACTTCGGAAGAAAGACCTCCAGGACACGTTCCAGATGTGGCAGGAACGCTGGGAGCGCTGTATTGCTGTGCAAGGGGGACTATTTTGAAGGTGATCGTGTGTAAAGTTAAATTAAGTACTTTCTTGTAAACAGAGTGAGTCTTAAAACTTTTTGATACCACCTTGTAGTTTCTATAGCCTTCTGATGGTTCTCCCCTGACCCTTACCATGCTGCCACTGCTGGGCCCTTGAGCAAGGCCCTCAATCCTTAGTTGTAAGTCTCTCACTACAAGGGTGTCTGCCAAATGCCATAAATGTAAAATCTTCCACGGGGTGGATGTTTTTGTTTCTCTCCCACACGTCAAAAACCAAGTAAACGTTTAATGTAAATATTAACTAAAGCTCTTGAGCTGCACCGTCATGGTTTAGATAACGGCATGTATTTGTACATGTGCGTGTTCCTAAAAAACTCAAAGAACATACCAAAAAAAGAAAGAAAGAGAAAAAGACGACTACCTCGGACTATTAATCCATTCTATTATACACTTCCTTCCCATTCCAGATGCAGAAAGTTACTAAAAAACGGTAACATCAAATACGTGACGTTTACAATGTCAACAAAGGAGTTCATGCAGAATCCGAGCAAACACCTCTTTCCTGAGCCAAGGCCAGTCATGTGACTCTCTGCCTTGAGGCCAGTGCTCAGCTTTGATCGAAATCTCTCTCCCCGAAGGCAAACCTGAAGATATTAGAGTCTAAAAACGCATACATGCGACAATAATACAAATCATCCTGAATACAGCGAAGCAACACTTTGTTACCATTTTACCATTAAGAACTATTTGAAGGCACCTCGTAACACTGGTATTCGTTATGCGGTTAGCTCTCCTCGTCCCACATGCACTGCTGCTTGCGTGGCGTGTGGAAGTCGAAGCGGTACGCCTTGCTGCAGCTCTTGATCCCGCACTTGTAAGGGCTCGGCCCGTGGCCACGGCAGTATTTCAGCATACACGGGTACCACTCCAGCCTCACGGTGTAGCTACAGGAGCACGGCTGCCACGGGTCCGCAGTCGCGCTGCAACGCGGCAGGGTTGCGCTCTCGCCGTTCTGGGGGAACGCCTTGAATATGGAGCCTTCGACACCTGCAGAGATTAAATTATTATTTTTTTTAAGACAGAATGTAGGTGCATTGTTGGAAGGAGTCTCCAGTTTTTGTTTTTGGGGACTCCTTCTATGTTCAGGTTTATGATATCCAACACAGGAAGGTTTAGCGGACAAGCTGTGTTTTTTTTTATTTTTGGCTTACTAACTATGAATCTATATGCCATAAAGCATTGGGACCCCCGGCTGTAGTACTGTAGTATGAACCATGACATTTCCAATGAAGGACTTTCCATATAACAAAACACCAACCTTTTTCTAGCCAGTATTTGACGTCCTGCTCGCGCGTGTAGATGAAGTCTTGGGCGTCGCGGCACATGCTGCGGATATGGGCGCTGAGGTGCCAGGATAGAGTCAAATTCACCGCCATGTTCATGCTCATCCTCTCCAGACCACGCTTCTCCTCGGCGGTCCGCACCACATGAGGGTTTTTCTAGAAAATTCGGTCCGGAACAAGACATTGTATGGCATATTTTAATGGATATTTAACGGACTTTGGTTTGTTAAAATAATAATAACCAGCAATTTCTTGTTAAACCAATGGATCATTATGATCAGTGGGATTAGCGTATCAGTTCATGTCTTTATGTCTGACCTGTCTCAGTCTGACCATGGCCTCACTTGGGATGATCTCTCCATGTTCTAGCCTGCTGATGAAACACAGGCCCTGGTACTGTGTCTGGCCCCTCTCCGGTTCCCCCAGCACCAGCACCCTCAAGATCTTCACATGCTGAGGAAAAAAACCCAAAATAAGGTCCTCATGCTGGTCCGTTACAGCGTCAATCGGCGGTAATGTAGAGCTGATGAATGTTGCACAATGTTGGGTGACTAGACATTTGTAAATATTACCAGCACCACATATGTGTCCTTCTAAGTTGTTTATGGAGGAATCTTTTATCTTGCCAAGATTCCATCCCAGATCGGTAAACTCAGCCTGATTTTAATTTAGCAAATGCAAATACGGTGGTTCAACTTGTTTAAATAATGATGCTACAACTGGCATACAGACAATTCAAATCATGTACAAAGAAGGATACGTTGAAATCTGTAGCAGAATATCAAGCAGAAACCAATATTGAAAAAAGGGGAGACATATCAGTTACGTAAATGGATTTTCCGACGGCAAATATGCTGCTCAATTAACCAGAAGGCTTTTGGGCTTGAAGTCAAACATGGGCATAGACTCAAAAGTTTTAGCTTTGCTTAAAACATCAAGCAAAAGGCCAGCAACAGGTTTTTTTTCTACTGTCCATGGGAAAGCATGCGAGTATCTTATTAACCGTTTCCCATAAATCAGTTTATACTTTTAAACACACGATGGAAACTTTTTCTCTTATTTTCCTGTCAGAATCGAGTATATAGAAGTGCACACACATGACAGTGCAGCGAATTCAACAGATTACAACCCCTGAGATCCTGAAGCTTGTGGGCCAGCTAAGTGTACAGCAAGTATCAGATTCTCTGTTGTATGTGGGCGGAGCTTCTAAAGCAAAAACCATCAAGGACCTAAAGTTGCAGACAATCAAGGGCTCAAAAGCTAACAGCTGATTCGGAAACATGAAACTCAAACCCATACTCCTTCTCTGACCCCAAGGGCTTCAGCTGCCTTACAGATCCCATAATGCACTTTGAAGCTGCTTTCTCATTACAACCCAAAGTGCTACATTCGTACTAAATCCAGAGAGCAGCGGCTTTCAGGGCGAAAGAGAAGCGATGCATTCTTAAGAGCCTATATTGGACCTTTTAGCTTTTACGGAAGGAAGGGCCGAGGTTGCAAAATGAGACGTGTTTAGGCACAACCGATTTTGGAGGGGTTTGGTGGGAAGTCATGGTGTTGAACTCTTTACGCTATAGTCAGTGAGAAGAATTTGACCCTTGGTCCCATAATACTGGCTGGTGGGGCAAAGACTTTGGGTGTGCACCAGGGGCGTCCCTGGCAAAAAAAAAAAATGCATTTGAATTCCGACTGATCAGCGTTTTAACAGGACACCATATACTTTGAACTGTTGTTTGGTGATGGCTAACAGTTTTGTGGGAGGGTTTGGTTTTAAGTGACAACAGGTTGCCAGATTTGGCAATGGTCAGTGGGGAGACATTCGAAACAAACAAAAAATCCTGTTATGATATTCGTCTCCAAAAATTCCCACCGAGCGCGACTGAACCGGCCCGCTTCTCTTTAGCGGTTTGTGCTGACAACTGACCCAGGAAAAATAAAGTCGGATTTGAATTAAAAATACCCTATGTAGCATTTAAATGACTGCTGTACACGGTGGAAGAGGGTTTTTACTAATTGACCCAACCCATTTGACTAGGTTTGACTGACACTTCACTACACTTAGACTGTTCAGCTAGTGAGGGAGAACCTTCCGGATGTTTCGTGTCCTATTTATTGCTCTCGAATGGCTCAACTGTGCAGCTCAGTTATACTACCACGATCTTCACATGAAGCATTAAACCTGTAACGGAAATTACTTTGCGGTCGCTGAATGAACCAGATGAGAAGTTGGAAGAAAAGAATCTCTAATTCAGGAAAGTCTGAGGATAAAATAATACCAGCTCCAGCTGACAGGTTAAAGGGGGAGTGTCGGAGTGTCGGATTTGTCGTACTGTTTTATTCAGAACTTTGGAACATCACTGAAGTACATAACTGGACCTGATGCGCCGTTGATGCAGCTCTATATATTTCTATTTTACTTTAATTGCACACGGTGAAAACAAAACCTTACAGATCCAATACCTTATTTTATTATAAGAATTTAAAAAGTGTGGATTTTTTTTTCTGACCTACAATTATCCTCCCTGATCAATATATTGGATTATACACTTATTTTTTTATTTTTTTATTTTTTTATTTTTTTAATTGTTTCAAGAATTTCTAGATTTTTATTCTCCCTTTTTTTTTTTTTTTAAACAATCATTCTTAAATTTTTTT
>MU583213.1:1089596-1103164 GCA_024362625.1 Silurus asotus | reverse complement strand
TAATAATAATAATAATAATAATAATACTTGTAGTAAATGAACTCTTTCTTTTTTCTTTTCTTCGTCCTCACTGATCATCATCATCATCATCATCAGTGGAATATCAATGATCTCAATAAATGTTCTCTTTCTTTTTCCTGCCTTTCCATCTTTTCTCTCCTTCTTAGTTTGTATTTTTTTAATCCATACACACTTTATTTTGTACATTTCAACGTTTGTGATCAGTCTAAACTGCTCAGGTTCATGGTGTCAGGATTTGGAGTAAAAGTAAGACTAATGAAGATCTGGTTTCTCCATGTTTATGTTTATAATCTGTGCTTCTTATAGTCTACAGTACTTTTTGATGTTCTTGAGTATTTCCTCTGTGTGTGTGTGTGTGTGTGTGTGTGTGTGTGTGTGTGTGTGTGTGTGTGTGTGTGTGTGTTCACTCACCCGTTTAAAGTCTGCCAGGAAGGTGGTGAGAGTGCCGTCTGTGTGCCTGAGCTCCACACTGATGATGTCCCTCTCGCTGTCCGACTCTAAAGTCTCTGCACTGATCTGTCCATTGTCCAGGCGCACCAGGACTTTCAGCTCTGCACACACACTCCCCGAGAGCAGGAGAGCCAGAAGCAGCACACTGACCCGGACTGAGACTGAAAACACACTGCTCGGGGACATTAGGACAAGCCGAAACACTGGGGAGGAAAGTCGCTCAGGGCTCGTGTAACACAACAATGGTTCATCATGTCGCCTGCAGAAGTGCAAAATCTCACAGTCGAAAATCTCTCATCTTCACTGCAACTTCTCTCCTTCCACACACTCCAGGCTTTCCTTCACCCCACCATGCACGCGCTGGGTTATTTCCCCCTGTAGATTAGTATTCTGGAGTAGTTTTTTTGTTTTTTCCCCTCACTCGGTCTGTTGGTTGTAAGAGTTGTAACTTTGTCCCCCTGAGCTCCCACTCCCCCCACTCCACTCCACTCCACCCCACTCCCCCCCAGTGCAGCTCTCACGCGTCTCTCCGCCGTCACTTCCTCCGGACCCCGGCGGCCACGCGCAAACGGGAGCGCGCCGCTTTCAAAAGAAATATGGGACTTTTTGGTTTTGTTTTGGTTATTAGTTAATTACAACACTGATTAAAAATGAAACAATAATTGATAAAATTATGTTTCATTTCTGTTTCCTATTAGGTTACTGTGCTTGGTTTCAAGAGTCTGTCCCTTGTCTATTTACCAAAGCAAATCATTGTTACTCTTATTCTCACACATCTCACATATTCCTTATTAATTAATTAATCTGTCTGTCTGTCTGTCTGTCTGTCTGTCTGTCTGTCTGTCTGTCTGTCCACCTGACCACCACACTAAACTGCATTACGTTGCTGTGTACCTGTACTATCTATCTATCTATCTATCTATCTATCTATCTATCTATCTATCTATCTATCTATCTATCTATCTATATGCCTGTCTGTCTGTCTGTCTGTCTGTCTGTATAATAAATACAAAATTGGTTCATGGATATTATTTGTATTGTTCACACTGTAGTATATGATGTGTAATATACAAAAAAATCTACAAGATATTTGATGCCAAAATAAACTTTGTGATTTGTTAACTTTAATCCGATTACACAGCTAAAAATAAACACAAATACATTCAGCAAAAAAGACATCTAAATGAGAGGGTAGATAAATAATGAATAAACTAATCCTGATAATAGTCTGATTTACAACTGCTTATTATTCTGTTATAAAAGAAAATAATATTTGCATGTACTTTTATTTTTCTTTAAACACAACCACTGGTATGTGACTGATGTTGGTGCAGCAGCTTTGGCAGGAAGAAATTCAGGGGCCCCTCAGCAGGTCTTTGTGCTGATAATTGACAGAGTTCAGGGTCAGCAGGAGCAAAGTGGGTGAAGTGAATGGAGGGTTGAGTCTGCAGTCTGGACTGGTTCAAAGTTGAACAGAAACACAACTAAATGTCAGTAAGTGATGAAACTGCGGTTAAAACAGAAGTTCTCACAGTTCCTGCTTAACACTGAATCCTTTTGCATTACACCCGGGCTTTGCTGTGAGTAGCAGCGTTGTCGTGCGTGCCACACATGTGAAGTCCCGTCAAAGACATGGAATGACTCGAGCATGTACATTTCGGCGGCCTGTGAAGTTCATTGGGATCCTTTTTCCTCGGCAGCGAGCTCGTGTAGTGTTTCAGGAGAAACGTCGAGGGGTCTTGAGCTGCTTTAGAGGGGGAGTAATGAAATAGAGATAGAGGTTTATAATTTAAACAAGGAACTGGGATTTGGAGGAAGGGGGAGGAGTGATAAGGAAAAAGGGTTAGGGTTAAAAAAAAAAAAGCAAATATATTAATAAAGGTTCATTATAATTCAACAAAAGTTAAATATATGGTGATTGTGATGTTGCTGGGTTTTTTTGATAGTGACATTTTGGAGGTACCACTGTAATATTCTCTTTTGAGGACTATTTTACTCACTTATATATGTGTGGCACGATTATTGGAACCCCTATGTATATTATATATATATACACACAAACACACACACACACACACACACACACACACACACACACACACACACACACACACACACACTATATTTCCAAAAGTATTGGGTCAAACTGACCTTTCCTGCAATATGTTGTTCTTTTACAAACTATTACAACAAAACTGGAAGCACTCAATTGTTCCAGAACGTCTTTAGATGCGCTATAATAAAATTGTGCATTCAACTTGGAAACCCAAATCTGTTCCAGCATGGTGATGCCCCTGTGCACAAATTGAGCTCCTTGAATATATGATTTACATGCTTTGGAGAGGAAGATCTTGAGTGGTCTGCTATAGAGCTCTAAACTCATCCCTACTGAACACTTTTGGGATGAATGTGAACGCTGACTGCACCCCAGGCCTCCTCACATCACCTACATCAGTACCTGTTTTTCGTAACACCCTTGTGTCTGATAAACACAAATATCAATAAGCACACTTCAAACTCTAGTGGAACATCTTTCCAGAAGAGTGGAGGGAATTATAAGATTAAATTGGGACTAAATGTGGGATGCGATGATCAAATATCACATACCGTACTTATGAGCAGGTGACCCAATACTTTTAGCAATATAGTGTATATATATAAAAAAAAATTCAACAATAAAGAATTTTTTACAGCCGTCTGTTACCAAGAGTGAAAATATTAGTGGAGGACACTGTACCTGGCTGCGTTGAAGACTTCACTATCTTTTAATGATTATTATCATTTTTATAGGTACCTCCTTATACAATGTGCTTTGTCTGTGTGTCATCTGATGTAATATCCAAAGTGTCTCAAATTCAATAAACGTTTTGCTTTGTTCAGTATCAAAACACTTTAAATTATAGATTTTTTGGTCTCCTTTGCTGTGTCCTGAGGAGATGCAAACTTATGCATACCAATGATTTGTTTACAAAGGATTAAGAAGGTCATACTTTACATATAACATCAAAATTGGGGTGAATGTCAGTGTGGAGGACTGGTTCATACTTGTGCGATGCTTTGACGGTTATCGTTCATTTTAGAACGAAAAAAAAAAAGATGCAAATGGTAGATTTGTGTTATTTTTGCAAATCGAGAGGAAAAAAAAATTGTCTGGGACGCATTTGCCTAAATTAGCAGTGTCTGTAACAAGAGTGGGAGGAAACGACAAAGGATATGACTTCTCCATTGTTATAGATTTTGCTTTACTCGTATGCACGTCTTAATCTTCTTCTTAGTTCTTAGTGGTGGGATTCTTTCATATTCCATTTTATTGTTGAACTTAAACTAAACCACTAAAGCTGAGGCTAGTGTGCTATATCTTAACACACCATTCTATTAGATTCATTTGTATTATATTATCCTATGCTGGTTAATGAGGAGGAGCAAAAAAAAGCATGCAAGAGTGCACACAAATCATTGCTTATAATAAAGTGGTTAGTTCACTTCCCCACCAGTAAACAAGAAACTACAGCGTAACTGGAAACAACATGTCTTTGCTTTAATATTGCTGACACTAGATTTTTTGTTCTATTAATATATTATTTTAATGAATATTGATTATAATAATAAGCGATAAATAGTAAGAACAGTAAGAACTTAAAATCTAAATCAGTTCAAATAAGGACATGCCCAAGAGACACACATTTTCAATTCAAGAAAAGCCACGTACAGTCAAAAATTCAACTCTGATTGGTTAGAAAGGTGTTTTCTCATAAAGGCCTTTTCCCAAACTTCCACACAATGTATGTATATATGTACTGAGGCTAGTGTGCTATATCTTAACACACCATTCTATTAGATTCATTTGTATTATATTATCCTATGCTGGTTAATGAGGAGGAGCAAAAAAAAGCATGCAAGAGTGCACACAAATCATTGCTTATAATAAAGTGGTTAGTTCACTTCCCCACCAGTAAACAAGAAACTACAGCGTAACTGGAAACAACATGTCTTTGCTTTAATATTGCTGACACTAGATACCTGTAGGTCTAAATAGTCCGAATGGTAGTATAATATAATATAATATATGGGAATATAATAGAAATATTTTTGTTATATTAATATATTATTTAATCAATATCAATGAATATTAATTACATTAATAAGCGATAAATAGTAAGAACAGTAAGAACTTAAAATCTCATAAAGGCCTTTTCCCAAATTTCCACACAATGTATATATATATATGTAAAATAAGGATTATTATTATAAAATTTGATTCATCACCTAAATAGATGAATATGAATTCAATTAAATAGAAAGACGTGTTTTAAACATTTAATCTATATCCCAAAACATGGAAATAGGTAGAAAAGTAGAAAAAAAGATAATAAATGCTTGTGATTCAGGATGCTTATTGGAAAATGTCTCTCTCTGCTGGCCATGAATAGAAATCTCTCTCTTTCTCTTTCTCTCTCTCTCTTTCTCTCTCTCTCTCTCTCTCTCTCTCTCTCTCTCTCTCTCTCTCTCTCTCTGTCTCTCTCTCTCACACACACACACACACAGACACACAGACACACACACACACACACACACACACACACACACACACACAAAGGTTTGTTTAAACGGTTTGCTGAATGACTTCTTCTAAAAAGCACTGTAGACATTGGTGGACGTGTCAAACCCACCTGGCAGATAAGAGCCCGCATAAAAACAGGTTTAAAGTTTAAACACACGTTTCTGAAACGCAGTCGCTGCTTTGTTTTGGACACAAAACCTGACCCTCCTCTTTGGCACACTTTTTTTTTTATGTCTTTTGTGCACATAATAGTAAATACAATCATTATAGTACAAAGAATGTAATGTAATCCACATATTACACAGTTGTTTAATAGCAAATAGTTCTTTACGCACTATATGGACCACAGCATTGGGACTTTTCCAGCCTTATTGGATTCTTTTTCAAACTGTAACCACAAAGCTGGAGCCATCGAATGTCTTTGGAGACGGTGGCATTCAATTTGATGCTGTCATTTCGAGATCAAACCTGAACATGAGATATATATCAATATCTCATTCCACATTTAATTCCTATTTATGCAGCACAGTACAGTCTGCATTCCCATTCATTCCGAAGGTGTGTAACAGGGTCAGCTTTCTATCAGGACTCGCAAGATCTTCTACTCCAACCCATGCAAAGCAAATCTTCATGGAGCTGGATCTTTCTTTCCGCTTCTCCCAATAGGGGGCGCCACAGGGGATCATCCCCATTGATTTGGCACATGTTTTTACGCTGGATGCCTTTCCTAACGCAACCCTCCCCATTTATCCGGGTTTGGGACCGGCACTAAGGCTTGTGCAACCCTAATGGCTGGGGTTGTTCCCTGACCGGGGATCGAACCCGGACCGCAGCGGTAAGACCACCAGGGGACCTACAGTATATAGTTTTACTAACAGATACTCAAACACAAAATAGACATTGAAGGTTTTTATTATTGCTTAATTTGCCATCATTTCAACTCACAGCTTTTTTTCAGCATCAAAACACAATCACGCTAGTACACATGCTAAAGTAAAAGAATTGATCAGTTCTTATGATTTCAGCAACAACAACAAAAACATCAGGTCGCTTTTAAGTTGCCACCTAATGCCACATACCTGAGAGCATCGTTTCATTAGTGCGAAATAAAATTTCCCAAGTGCTTTTAAAACCCTGTTGGAAAAATATGTAAATATGATACGTCTTGCAATGTGTTAAATAAATAAATGCATAAATATATGGAATCCTCTAACATGGTGTAAGTAAACTATAGAATGAATGTCTTTATCGTTCACTGCAGTGAGAACGTTTAATTCAAAGACCGAAATTAAAGACATCAAAAGATCAAATCAAAAGATATAAATGAAAGCAGAATGTAATTGCAAAAAAACCCTCAAAGTAATAATAATGATAATAATAATAATAATACAGTGAGGACTTAATAATCTGATTAAGCAAATAAAGAAATTTCCACACCATTTTGACACAAATCACAAAAAGTATTGGGACACCTGACTCTTCCACTCATATGTGGTTCCTCCCCAAACTATTACCACAATGTTGGAGGTATACAATTGGACGTCTTTGAAGATGGTAGCATTACATTCTCCCTTCATTTAAACTTGGAAACCAAAATCTGTTCCAGCATGACGATGCCCCTGTGCACAAAGCCGGCTCCTTGACGATATGCCTCACATTGGAGTGTAAGATCTTGAGTGGCCTGCTAAAAAGCTCTGATCTCAACCCTATTGAACACCTCTGGGATTAATATGAACGTTGCCTGCACCCCAGGCCTCCTCACCTCACCTACATCAGTACCTGACTTTACTGACGTACTTTTTGCTGCATGAGCACAAATCTCCACAAGTGCTCTTTGAAATCTTCAGTGGAAGTTACTCTAACAGCAAATGGTGACTGAATGTAGACCTACATCAGTACCGGCTTTTCGTAACACCCTTGTGGCTGATGAACACAAATATCCATAAGCACACTCCAAAATCTAGTGGAACATCTTCCAGAAGAGTGGAGGGAATTATAAGAGCAGATTCTGACTAAATGTGGGATGCGATGCTCAAAAATCACAATACTTTTGGCAATATAGTGTATAATTGCTGATTATATATAAAATTATTTGGAAAATATTAAAAGCCATCAGCCAACTTTAGTGTAAATTTTTTTCCCTTTTTCTATAATACACACTCATGGTCCAACATCTCAGGGGGTCAAGATTGTATATAAGAGAATGTTTATAGTGAGGGATAAATCATTTCCTCACCTTTATTCCATTTTTCAAAAACATGTCCATCTCTATAAATATCAGATTTTAGATTATAAATGGCAACAAATGCAGAAAATTCATCAATCACCCGATTTTATTTTACAAACTTCCCCAAATTCCTTCTTCTCATCTGTAGACCCTTCATTGGATTTTCACCTGCCATGTTCTCTCAACCTTCCCGTATAATATGTGCTGTAAAATCTTCAAAACACTAACAATCCACTGCGCTCATAAGGTTCCTCTCAGATCAGGCGTCTTACTACAGTAAATCTTTTAGGTGTTGAGAAATCCGTCCTCTCACAGCGGAGGTTCGTGAGAATCAGGCAGAAGATGCCGACTCAGGAAAATGCCACATTGGACACCGTAATAAAACCAGACTACGCTTCATCTGCTCGTCAGACTTCCTGTAAAAAAGAGGAAGGGGTTATTTGTTACACCAGGGTAGAGATGTTGGAATTGGAAATCTGGGTATGTCGTTCTTTATTCCAAATCCTGATGTTGTTGCTGATGGTAGGGATGGTGTTATTCTCTTCCATAGATACTCGCAGTGACCAATCATGTAAGCTCATGTATGTGGAAGAGTGATCAGTTACAATGTGATACAGAGTGAGTTTTTTGAATAAACTCCACTTTTTCTTCATGAAGCGCCATCACATCAAAACCTGAACTTTTCTTACAATCAAAATGAAGAATTTCTGTCAATAAACATCTCATTTCCATCAGAATACCAAAGCCGTTTTTGTCAATGTTCACAAACCAGATCGTCAAAACGTTTGTCAGTACGATGGCGTACGATTTCAGTATTTCCTGATGTAAACCACAGTTTGGATTCTAATGACTGAAAATGCACGAGTCATCTAAAAATTACAACAGTATTGCACACATTACTGTATTTGTATATTTATTGCAAGAGTCCAAACAGGATTCACACTTTTACTGTACTGTATTAGTGTTTGTTTGTTTGTTTGTTTGTTCGCCAATTGAAAGTTCACAAGATTCACCTTTGACCTGTTTTAGAGATCTGGTTGATGATCGTTCGATCTTGACGCCGGTCACTCGCGGTCATTAGCGACATTCAAGATTCATCTGCAGAGTTCCTCAATTCAAGACGCATTTATTCACATGTATATCTGACGTATGGACTGAACGGATGCATAGACGTTTTGGGGGTTGAGACTGTTGAGGTGAGAACCAGTATAATGTATTTTGATCAGCATGACAAACACTTGATAATATAGGAAACAGCAGACATTCGTGAACAACCAATTAAAAAAGATGTACGGAAGCATTCGCGATTTATGTGATCTTTGGAACAAAAACGGTGCCTTTGGGAATATAGAATAGCAGTCATGACCACCACGTTCACATTTCCATAAAAACTCATTCATATTTTCCCATTTTCCCTTTGAATAATGCACCTTCTCGCTTTTTGTAGCAAGATCTCAATAACTCACAGAAACTTACTCGTTTTTTCAGACAAGGACGCAGATTTTTTGGGTTTATTTGTTCTTTCCTCCTAATGACATGCTCTCCGTTTTCTTCTTCTGGGCCTGGAGATCAAACACATCGTTTAGATTAACACTCGAATCTCTTTGGATCGATGAACAACTTATAATATAAAACACATGTACATCCCAATAACTATTGTAATGTTTGTGATATACTTGTGACATGGCATCGTCAATCTGTTTTAATTCTTCGTAGTGGTCACGAGAATCCCGTAGGGGCTGCACCATGATCTCCTCGATTTGAGGGAAAAGCTACACAAAAAAAAAAAAAAAAAAAAAAAAAAAAAAAAAAAAAACGAAAGAGAAAATTTTGGGTTTCATATAATTCAGATATTTATTTTTGGACAGTAAAAAGCGAAATACTAAAATAATATTGACGTGCGATTTCTGTTCGATCCTGAAAGGTTTTATTCCTCCAGCACAATCAGCCAGATTCCAATTTTTTTCCAAAGATTTTTTTTTTGTTTGCATGTAATAAATCAACGTGGCTTGTCTGGTTACCAATAAACTGCAAATGAACTTCCTGGTTTACCCCTAATTGTTCCCAAAGCACCAAAACTGGAGACTTCATTAAAAACTGCTTAATAAACCCCACATCACAGAAATCAAAAAATACACTCGTTTTTGAATTCTTTTAAATATGGTTTTCACCCTGAATTATAATATGTATGAATGAGTGCATTAGTATATCCTTAATATAAAACGATGGCTTTTAATGCGTATTATGAAATACCTTCATGACGGTCTCAAACATCGGAATGAGAACGAACTTGATGAAGCCGATTTGCGCTGTCGGCTTGGTCACTTTGTCCCGATCCATAAATGGTGCAACCGGAAGACCTTCTGACTTTTCTCGATCACTCTGAATCGATACAAAACAGCAAAATGATAACTCTACAAAAATGCTATACAGCCTAAATTATATTATTGGAGTCTATCTCTTTATTTTTGCCAACCCAATTAGAGAACTGAAGTCCTGATTTCATGTAAATAGTTGGCGTTACCTGCATGAAGTACTCCTCCAGCAGGCAGTCCACCCATGGCTCAGCCACCTCAGTTGGTCTAACCTCGTTGGAGATGTCACAACATTTGATCAAGACCATTTTCAGCTGCTCAACCGTTGGACAGGATGCCATAGGGATTATAAATAGTAAACTTAACCACTACCATCAATCCTCTGAACACAATGCAAATTCTATAATAAATAATGCGGTATATACGCACACATTTGACATGCTCCTCGTTGGTGAAGTCGAAGTTGTCCACTTTTTGTCTGAAGGAATCTAGTATCTCACCGTGTCTGGCCATGTCAGTGGCTAGAATGAGAGTAATGATGGCCTGTAAGAGAAACAATCATCATACATTATGCAAATGTTTATTTTTTAAGCCAGCTGTATGACTATAGCAGGGTAGCAGCACCTGTCTTATCTGTTTAAAGGACTCGAGTTCGATGTTGGCAAAGATGTTGCACTCCGGCATGGTGAGGATCTGGAAGGCCACGGCGCAGTGGTGGTTCTCCAGGGGGGAGATGTCGTTATAGCGCACCGCCAGCTCTGTCCGAGCATTAATCTGATACCTGATCAAAACATACTGTGAGTTCGGCGCACTGGCACTGGATTCTTTTTTGGTGTGTAGCAATTTATTTAAATAAATTTACTGTTTGTGTCAGTCAGTAGATGCACAAAACAAGCATTAGCTTACTTTCTTTACTGTAAATGACAAAAAAAAATATGGATAGATAGATAGATAGATAGATAGATAGATAGATAGATAGATAGATAGATAGATAGATAGATAGATAGATGGATAGATAGATGTGTTTTACTATAAAGGAGATGTCGTTATAGCGCACCGCCAGCTCTGTCCGAGCATTAATCTGATACCTGATCAAAACATACTGTGAGTTCGGCGCACTGGCACTGGATTCTTTTTTGGTGTGTAGCAATTTATTTAAATAAATTTACTGTTTGTGTCAGTCAGTAGATGCACAAAACAAGCATTAGCTTACTTTCTTTACTGTAAATGACAAAAAAAAAATGCATAGATAGATAAATAGATAGATAGATAGATAGATAGATAGATAGATAGATAGATAGATAGATAGATAGATGGATAGATGTGTTTTACTATAAAGACAGACAAGACAGATAGACAGACAAGACAGACAGACAGACAGACAGACAGACAGACAGACAGACAGATAGATAGATAGATAGATAGATAGATAGATAGATAGATAGATAGATAGATAGATAGATAGATAGATAGATGTGTTTTACTATAAAGACAGACAGACAGACAAGACAGACAAGACAGACAGACAGACAGATAGATGCGTTTACTAGACAGACAGACAAATAGACAGACAGACAGACAGATACACAGACAGACAGACAGACAGACAGACAGACAGACAGACAGACAGACAGACAGATAGATGCGTTTACTAGACAGACAGACAGACAGACAGACAGACAGACAGACAGACAGATACACAGACAGACAGACAGACAGACAGATAGATAGATAGATAGATAGATAGATAGATAGATAGATAGATAGATAGATAGATAGATAGATGTGTTTTACTATAAAGCAGACAAATAGACAGACAGACAGACAGATACACAGACAGACAGATAGATAGATAGATAGATAGATAGATAGATAGATAGATAGATAGATAGATAGATAGACAGGTAAAATGTTATCGAGGCCAACAGTCAGAGACGTACGTGTTATTGTATCCTGGATGGTCAAGATCGTGGCACACCGCTGCAGTCATTAAAATGCACATGTCCGTCATAGTCAGCTTCTCCTGAGAACAACAAGGTTTAAAGCTTTACAAAAAATATACAGGTTTATAGACAGACATCATGTGATAGAATGTGTGCATTAGAGGCCACAGGGACGTTCACACCTGTAGGTTGCACAAGTGGATCATTCCGTACATCATCTGGCTGACGCAGAAGCAGTGGCGGAAGTTATGGAACGGGTTGTCACGGTAATTTTCTTGGATGGCCAGCTGTAATCGATCAGCATTCCTGTTTACGTTCTGTGCTTCGTGTTAGAACTCAGAAAGTAAAATTCTTAATTTAGAAGAACGGCTTACCAGCCACCTCTTCAGGGTGATGGGGTTCATGTTGAACTCCTTTACTAAGCCGAGATCGTGGTACATGTACTCCAGGCAGCTTAACATCTAAAGTCAATAAGCAAGAATGAAGGTTTGTAATATTAAACCGAGTTCACCGCCAGTGGAAACCTAGCAAGAAAAAAAAACAAACAAATGCATCCATTCACATGCGGGCGAACCTCATTATGCTCCCAGTGCCACACATCAAAGGTGGGCTTCTTCAGAGTCTCGATGGTCTCCTGGGAAAGTGTGTACTGTTTAGATGAGAAGAGACAAAAGGAAAGACCATTAATATCCCATACACACTGATAAACTCCAGTCGGATCCTTTATTTATTTATTTATTTATTTATTTATTTATTTTAACCTTCGGATAACTTGGAACATCACGCCTGGGAGAGAGTTTCATCCCGTCCTCTGTGAAGTTGTATTTGCAGGTGCAGTTCACCCTGTTTGGAAGCAAATACAAAATTTAGAACTGAGCGATTGAATAGAGCACAACTACAGACAGACAGACAGACAGATAGATTTTTTATTTACTTTAAAGATCAACAGACAGACAGACAGACAGACAGACAGTTCCAGATTATTGTGGAACTGTAGAGTAGGACATTAAATTGTTTGCATTTGCAAGTTTGAATTATACCTCGATTCACCTCTAGAGGTCACTTCATCCCTTAGTTTCTTCAGATCGTTCTTACACTTCTCAATCTCGACCACTTTGAGACCCTCTACTACAAAGACAAAAAATAAGCTCACAAGAAAAAAGTCAAAACAAAATAAACTCACAATTTAATTTCTAAATGAATTGATTTTCTTGTTGAAGACTGAGCAGGATCAAGGCTCACGTTCGACTCTTTTCTCCAGCATGGCGAGTCTGTTGGTCATCTCCGTCTTCAGATCGTTTATTCTAAAAGCCCTAAAGAACAAAGATTCCACATTAATCAAAAGTGGTATTGAATAAAAACTGCATTGAAATGATTTGGAAATAAACATATTACCGACTGAATTGCTCCGCCACTTGGGAGAGAACGTTCTGGAACATGTCTTCTTTCTCTTTAGACGATTTTATACAATTGTTTTATAATCATTCTCAGGTTTAAATAATGAAACATATAATCTATAAAGCTCTTCTTTCTCTCTGCATTACAATACAAACCCCTTTTTTGTTAATGACCAAATTTTTTAATTAAAGACATTTAACTATGGAAATGATTCCCACATTTTCACAAAAAATGGCAGTAAGTTTAAAACATGTATTGAGCAAAGCATAAAATTCTTATTCAATAATAAACATGTCTAACAGAAGCACATGGTTTGCATTTATCAAAGCGTTCACCTCCTCCATGACTGGAATGGGGCACCACTTTGTACAAATTGCTGCAAAGAGAATAAAGAAAAACATCTGCAGTTATTAATAATAGGCTTCATATAGTGAGTGTAGTGTAGAGTAATAAATAGATTACTTAGGTGAGTTTGTGGGCATAGTGGGGTCAATCGATATCAGTGCCCCCTCTGTATCCACTAGAAGTATAGCTGTGTTTCTGCACAGGAGGAAAAAAAATATAAAAAATTATAAAAAAAAAAAATATATATATATATATATATATGCATACAATATTAGAAAAAAAGACAGACAGACAGACAGACAGACAGA
>MU583213.1:974294-1088288 GCA_024362625.1 Silurus asotus | reverse complement strand
TATATATATATATATATATATATATATAATAAAAAATAATACAATTAAATAAAAAAAAATATATAAATTCAGATTAATATTAATGATTCTAACACCATTAAGTGTATCACTAGAAGCTCTTTGATGTTCTTACCCTTTGAACTTTTCCATCCACATCCAGGTATACGGTTTTAGGAGAATAGGACGAACAGCTGGACCCCATTTCTGACCTTTACTTCCTTTCCTTCTCGAGAAGCAGAACAAATATGGAACAGTCAAAGCTTCAAAACAGACACACCATATTCAAATATCATATTCAATACCATAAGTGGAAAAAAAGTGTAAGAACATGAAGAAATGTTGAAATGCAGTATAAGGTACAAGAAATACCACTTGTTCTTCTCAGCTCACCTCAGAAAACAGCTTGAAAAAAATGTAAAAGAAGCTTGAAAAAAAATGTTGGAAAATAAACCCAGACACTGTCGTGGTCTCTGTTAGAACACTAGGAGAAGCTGGTGGAGGGTCCAAGTGAGCCACCTGTGTGTGTGTGCCATCCACCATGCACTCAGGCTTTAAACTCCACAGATGCTGCTGAGGATGCTGAGAAGGAAAGCGCGGGATTATTCAGGGCGGGCGAGATGTGGGCTGGGTCTGGAATAATCTCACGTCCACGTGCTATCACGTTGCCCTGGAAACGCTCCAGGTGGAGGTAGGTTTTTAACAGTGCTATTCCAGGTTTTCCAGATTCAAGGTGCTGAGAATAGCAGGAGTCGATTCCACAGATTTCTTTTGGAGTCGATTCAGATTCCGAAAATTACATTTCTCCAGTCTCAAACTCTGAGAAGCATCAAAGATGGGAAAACCACAACCGGTTTGTTTTTTCCAAAACAAACTCTAATTTCAATTCAATTCATTTATAAGAAATCCATTAATGTATTTGGGTTTATTATAATGAGATATAAATATTAACTTTTAATTAAAATAATAGGAATTAAATAATAAAATGAGCAGAACCAAGATATATCTCAAGGCAATCTTATATAATGCACTTGTCCAGTGTCCAGAACTAATAAAGGTGCTTGTTGTATTTATTTATTGGAACAAATGTGGATCTGAAGCCAATTTCCAGGATCTCAGGAACATCACATGGCACCATACACCATACACTAACATACACTAAACTTAAACCATCCATCCATCCATCCCATCCATCCCATCCAATCCATCCCATCCATCCATCCATCAATCCATCCATCAATCCATCCCATCCAATCCCATCTATCCATCTATCCATACAATCTATTCCATCCATCCATCCATCAATCCATCCCATCCAATCCCATCTATCCATCCAATCTATCCCATCCATCCATCCATCAATCCATCCCATCCAATCCATCCATCCATCCAATCCCATCCATCCATCCCATCCAATCCCATCCATCCATCCAATCCCTCCCATCCAATCCCATCCATCCATCCCATGCAATCCATCCATCCATCCAATCCCATCCATCCATCCATCCTATCCCATCCATCCCATCCAATCCCATCCATCCATCCCATCCAATCCCATCTATCCATCCATCCATCCTATCCAATCCATCCATCCATCCCATCCATCCATCCATACAATCCCTCCCATCCCATCCATCGATCCTATCCAATCCATCCATCCCGTCCCATCCAGCACTTCCTCCCTCTGGAAAAGAAAAAAAACCTGACTCCAGACAAACACATATATATTATAAATAGTACAACACATTGTTTATTTCAGCGTGTTTTATTTTCACGTTTTTCAGAAGAGATTGATACAGTATGTATTCTAAGTATTTGATCTGAAAGCACCGTATTGTCACCCGGTGCATATTAAATATTTCATTATTATATTATATACACCGATAATCATTTTGATGTGTTAAATAAAGTACTGATTTGCCCCAAGAGCATAAATAACACTATTTTTTTTGTTTTTCATTCGGAGGCGAATGATTTGTTTTGAGGGAGAAAAAAAAGTGCTTGCTTGCGATATAGCGAAGGTATGAATACATGGTCTCTGAAGGAAACGTCATTATGCAAGGCTTGGGAGAGAATTGTGTGATTAGTGAGTCATGATTTAATGTTTAGCAGAGGTCATTTCATAGGCTAAAGCACCCAAACAATACAGAAGCCCACACGCAGGAAGAACGTCTGAGGAATTGTGTAAATGTGTGTGTAGTGAGCTGTGAATGTCATATAGTGCTGCTGGATGTGGGAGGCAGCTACATTAGAGAGGATACTTATGCTGAAGAACCTGCACCTGAATTAACAAGGAACAGTGTATATGCATTTGTATGTGTGTGAGTGTTTCTGTGCATGTGTGTGTATGAGAGAGAAAAAAGATACACACAGAGACAGCCGAGTTTGAGTAACCATAGAGACAGAGGATAAAAGCAAATATGCATTGCTAGCATATTTTAATGATTGATATCCAATCGAAAATCCGACACGGTTGAGATCAAATCGAGGAGCTCTGATTCTCTCTCTCCTGCTTTCTTTCTTTTCTTTTTTCCTTTTCCCCCCTTCATAAAAAAACGTGTGTCCACCGACATTATTTCTTTTCATTACACCGCTGGGCTTTTTGTTTCTTTTCGCTAAAAGATAAAAAGGGTCCCATTTAAAAAAAAAAAAAAAAACAGCTTTGTGTAGTGAATGGATGAATGGATCGAGAAATCTGGTCTGGTCTGGGTTTTGTTGTCGCCGGCGTCCCCCCCCCCACACACTGCAGGTGTGATGTTCACTTGTCAGATCTCTTTGAACCTGAAATGAAACGGGCAGATCAAAAAAAAAAAAAAAAACAGCTTTGTGTAGTGGATGGATGAATGGATCGAGAAATCTGGTCTGGTCTGGGTTTTGTTGTCGCCGGCGTCCCCCCCCCACACACTGCAGGTGTGATGTTCACTTGTCAGATCTCTTTGAACCTGAAATGAAACGGGCAGATCAAATCAGGGTCCGGAAATAAGCAACAAAACTCAATGCATTCCAAATATTCATTAGATTCTACTGATTTAATAAGAACCAGCCAGAAAAACCATTAACTACTGTTCAGATAAAGAGGCGGCGACAAGCAAATGTGCTGAAGAAAATAAAAAAGACAACAACATGATACCGAAATTTAAACCAGGACACAGATTTGTGTGTGTAAAATTCAACATCCGGCAAGCTTTTCATTCGTTCTATTCGTTATCTATGCAGCGGTGATCGCCTATACCGTGTTGCAGGCTTGTTGGCACCCTCTAGTGGATGTCTGTTGAAGTACAGTTACACGACAAATTAGAATTTCTTCTGAACGGTCAGGAATTTGATCCTAGGCTACAATCTGTAGTTTTTGATTGCTGGTTTGGTATTTTTTTTCTCGTCCAGTGTCAGAAAAACGCAGACTCTTTAACGGAAAACCCATAGGAGCGCCGAACCTGATGGCGCAATTAGCGTAACAACTGTGCTTAATTTTTGCTATTTTATATCATGGGAAAATATTTCCTAACATATTTTCTTTTCAATAAAGTGCCCAGTTTTGTCAAATCCTTCAATACAAGACATTATACAACGTTCCGACAATGAATACTAATTCTGGGTGATATAATGTAAGGAATCTAACCTGCACTTTTAATGTGAACTGCATGAACATTCGTCCATAATTCTCACCCTCTCGCTCTTGAAGAGTAGCCACACCATCCTCGGACCTCCTTAAACACCAGTCTGGAGAGGAGCTACAGCAGCAAGAAGGACAGAAAGAAAAAGAAATGAAGCAGAGCGATGAAAAGAAGATATTATAGGTTTATAAGTAGACATTAATGCTCACCAGACAGGCGAGTATATCAGCAGTGATGAGCATGTAAAAAACGTTATTCCAGCCCGTAGGAGAGATCAAGCCGGCCAGAAGAGGCCCGATGGCGGCACCTAGTGGACAGAATATCACGAAAAAAGCATCAGAGACGCGGCCGTGCATAACGAATCGGTTTACAGTAAACTGTGGAAGAATACAACTAGTCAGCTGTGTGTTGCTGGAAACAAAATGTAATGATAAACAGCATGATGCAACAACAAACACACACACACACACACAAAAAATGCTGTCTTGGAAGAAGAAACTTTGTCCGTACCTATTGATCCTGTGCCGTCAATAATAGCTGTAACGGTGGACAGAGCTCTGGAGTTTCCTCTCAGACACTCGTGGGTTCCCTGTGCAGAGGAGGACGAAAAGAATCACAAGCTTGAAGCTTAAGTCTGTAATACTGCTGGGAAAAAGGACAACACTGTATGTATGGCTGGAAAAGTCAGGTGTTCCAATGCGTTTATGTATATAATATACACAAATACAGGTTCAGTTTTATCCATTTACCCCCACCCCCCACCACCACCACCACCCAATGACTGACAGAAGAGAAGAAACTGATATTTAATTTTAAAGGAAAAGCTCGGCCCACCCTGAAGCTGCGAGCGCGTCCCAGCCGGGGAAAGGGTTTGTCCTGCACTGAGGAGAACTTCAAACTGGAATGCTGGGAATGGCTCGTTATTTCTCATTGACCGATTTGGTGGTTGGAGCCACGTTGGTTTGCGACTCTTACAAGCAACGGTGCTTTTGTAAAGTTTTAGAGACCCTCGAGTGGATTTACATCTTAATGAACACGCAAATTAATTTTTGAGGGATAAACTTGCATTTAGGGGACACAATAATTTGTGTTCAACAGGTTTCTTGCTTCAGTAATGGCATTTATTCCTGCTGGGTGAGATTCCTGTCTGTGATGCAGTGCTGTAATACTGCATTTCCCTTTACACCTTACAAAGGAACACTAGAGACTTCGACCAAAAATAAATAAATAAATAAATAAAAATAATCCTCACAGATAATTTTACCAGATCAATGACCAATCAGAATTAAAAATTAAACAGCAAGGTGGTAGAAATTATTCCAACCCCGCCCAAAAAGATCAGGTTACTGATTATTAATAATTTATTAATGCTTGTTACTATGGTGACAAATACAAGTAATAAGTACCAGGTCAGCTGACACAGCCGTGGTGATGAGGGCGTAGGGTCCGTTCACAAGTGCGCCACAAAACAGAAGCATACCTTGAGAAAGAAAGAGTGGAGGAAAAAAAAAAGGTGAATAAATAAATCATGAAAGAAAGAAAGACGTCGTGTGCAGGAAACAGACAAAGCCGTAGGGGTGCGTCTGCTCACCGATAGTGGTGGAAACGCCGTTCTGCCCGACGAGGTTGTACACATAGAGCTAGAGAGAGATAAAAAGGAGAAGAAGAGGAATTACTGAAGAGAAATCTGTTCAGATGTTGTCAGAAGTTTTGCGGGTTTACTCCCTGTCATACACACACACACACACAGACACACACACACACACACTACTGCGGTGTGGCTGTGAGATTTGGCCTGAGTGCTAAAATCTGTGAGCAAACTGCAAAGTGTGGAACGTGTGTGTGTGTGTGTGTGTGTGTGTGTGTGTGTGCGCACAGAACAGCACGAGTATGACTAGTTGCTCTCTCTCTCGTGTGAATTGGTGCATGTCTCCTTTTTTTCTCTGAAGGGACTCCAACCTTCATTCTGTACTGAAAATACAGTTGTTTACAGCATTTGTGTTTATTTTTGGATTCCATAAACATTATAAGACCCCAAAAAATCACAATAATGATTTGGGGAAATAATTATTTTAATAAGATTTATATATACAGTTAAAACTGCTTCCTTGTTAGAAGTGGTAAGTATGTGTGTGCTTGAGTGTGTGTGTGTGTGTGTGTGTGTGTGTGTGTGTGTGCACAGAACAGCACGAGTATGACTAGTTGCTCTCTCTCTCGTGTGAATTGGTGCATGTCTCCTTTTTTTCTCTGAAGAGACTCCAACCTTCATTCTGTACTGAAAATACAGCTGTTTACAGCATTTGTGTTTTTTTTTTTGATTCCATAAACATTATAACCCCCAAAAAATCACAATAATGATTTGGGGAAATAATTATTTTAATAAGATTTATATATACAGTTAAAACTGCTTCCTCTAACATTTATTTATTTACCACAGAGAAATGAGATTGTAGCCTCTTTAGTACAAACAGCTTTGTGTTATAAACCTCTGCTAGCTTTTACTTTACACTTACATATTAGATGTGATTTTGTACAGATCGATTAGCATAGTTCTATATTAGCTTTGTATTTATCATAGTTCTATATTAGCTTTGTATTTATCATAGTAGCTTTGTATTTAGCATAGTTCTATATTAGCTTTGTATTTAGCATAGTAGCTTTGTTTTTAGCATAGTTCTATATTAGCTTTGTATTTAGCATAGTTCTATATTAGCTTTGTATTTAGCATAGTTCTATATTAGCTTTGTATTTAGCATAGTAGCTTTGTATTTAGCATAGTTCTATATTAGCGTTGTATTTAGCATAGTTCTATAGTAGCGTTGTATTTAGCATAGTTCTATAGTAGCGTTGTATTTAGCATAGTTCTATATTAGCATTGTATTTAGCATAGTTCTATAGTAGCCTTGTATTTAGCATAGTTCTATATTAGCTTTGTTTTTAGCACAGCTCTGTATTGGTTTGTATGTGGTACAGGTCTATGCTAGTTTTTAATTACAGTTTATTATTAACTTGATACTTTGTACAGCTCTGTGCTGGTTTTGTGTTTAGTAAAGCTACATGATAGCTATGTGTTGAGTATTGCTTCTTTTTAGCTCCTATTTTATGCATTTCTTTCAAAGCTATTTCCCAACACCTATCCTTCCAGCATAAATCTTTTTTAGTCTTGCTTCATACTGATACAGAACGCCTGGCTTTGAGTTATAGAACAGCTATAGTTAGAACTTAAATGCAATCAATACCAAAATCAATGATGAGCATGTTGTGTAATTGAAGTCCTTTTCACTCCTGCAATCACACACACACACACACACACACACACACACACACAAAAAAAACGCTCACCATAGGAGCAGCAACAATTAGCATGACCCAACAGGTGGACGCCCTCCCACCGGTGTAGTCTGAAACAAGCCCAGCTAGGATGCCACCTGGAATAAGAGGACACGAGCATGTGCATTAAACCCTTTCCGAATTCGTAAAAATGAAGACGTGTCTCTACGCGCCTCATTCTGAAATGTTCCCAAAGCCTTCGGGCAAAACTACGACTAAACACTACTACTACTACTACAACTCTGCTTACCCAGAATTCCCCCGACGTCAAAGAGTGTCGACATGTCCCCGGCTCCTTTAGGATCGAAATGGGCTGCGGGGAAAGGATTCGTATTGAGAAGGTGATGCAACATACAAATATATATAGATATAAAACATCAAACAAAAGTTTAATCTCTTACCGACATTCGCGATGTACAGTGGTAACCAGTACAGGAATGTGTAGCTAACCAGCTTAGCGAAAAGCAAACAGAGGGAGAACTCCACCACGCCCTGGAGCACGAGACAAACAAGTTTATTTACGGTTCAAACTGTACCTCGTCGAAGAACCTTCTATAGCAAGATTACACAATTATTTAATCACAGTGACTTGCAAATGAGGCAGAATTTAACGTCGCACTGAAAGACTTATGTTGCGATATGTAAAAATAATTCCTACTTCATTCAAACATACTTCAGGAAAAAAATACTTAGACAATGCAATGTCTCTCGCTAGGTTGCATTTCTGTAATATGTAGCATCTCCTCCATGACCAGAGATAAAAGTCTGGCCTACTTGTTTCCTATTGGCTCACAAGATGACGGCTTTCGACACTGACGTTTGCATGTCAGGTTCATATTTTCATTAATATTTGTTGTTATATTATAATTACAGTTTCGAACACAAGCTAAGGAATCGTAAAAAAAAAGAGAGAATCACGAGCAACTCGAACGGTTTCGAGTTTTGCGCTAGCTAACGCTGCCGTACACCCTACTGACAGACTTAATGGCGAAAGAGCGCACTCACAGGTATCCTGAGAGCTCCCAAGAAACTGATAGCCTCTGCTTTCTCCTCCCCGGCTTCAATCACTGCGGTCGCGTGATTGTTAAAGATCTCCTCGCTGTTCAGGGAGTTCCTCAGCAAAGGTTCTTGCTCCAAAGTCTCCTACACACATATACACAGTTAGGAATGCACTGAATGTTAAAACATTTAAAAGATTCTAGTCTATAGTGTGTGACGCTGGTCTTACATGGTGCTGCGGTAGGGTGCAGTTCACATCTTCAGGATCTGCACAAAAGAAGAAGAACCAAATGTTATTTGAATTATAATTGCATGATTGTCAATGACATGAATAATCAGGACACCAAACGGAACTTTTGCTATGTTTCCACACGGACGGTTTTAATTGCCGGATGTGTGCATCATGGTGGATTTTGGTGCTAGATTTGAGACTTCAGTAAAACAAAAGTTTAGTGATTAAAAATTATTTTTTAATATCCGAATAAAGAAAAGAGGGATTTAATTTCACCTATTTCATATATTTATGTATATATTTTTAAAAAAAAATGGTCGTTATACCGTTATAGCGTTAATAACATTTCAAATGTAATAAAAAACACGCAATACACACACACACACACACACAAACTTGGATCGAACTCCTGATTTGACACTTACGCTCAACCAAAAAGAAGAAGCAGATGACTCCTGTAGTAGCGATGATGATGCCGGGCACGATGAAGGACAACCCCCAGGCGGTTGAGACGAATGCTCCGGCGATGAGCGAGCCCAGGATGTTCCCCACAGAGGTGTGCGAGTTCCAGATGCCCATGATGAACCCTCGCCTAGAGCAGCAGCCAATTTAACAAAAGACATTTACTACATCTCATAACCTGAGAAAAATTCCTTGTAAATCCGAGTCATTTTTGGACGGGGTTAGTTACATTAAGAGCTTGAGATTTTACAATTTTTTAGACCAACATGCATAAAAAAAAAGGGAAATCCTGATTGGACTGGAACGTGCGGAAACAAAAGCACACAAGTGCCGAAGTTTACAGAAGGAACGCGATCGCTGAAAGTGAATCGATGTGTATATGGATGCGATCAGATATCGGATATCGCAGGTTTTCCGAGCACATGGGATCCGTGGAAGTGCTTTTGCAAAGAATTCCGAGAACGTCAATCTGACCCTGAAAGAACTTTAACTGTTCGAGTGTTATCTCAGGCACTTGATTAGCTGTCAAAGAGCCGTAGTTAGCTAATAAAGCACGTGCAGGTGCTGAGTCAGCGGCAAACAACGTGACCGACACTTACTTCCCCTTTCCGAACCAGTTGCCAACACACGCGACGACCGCCGGCCAGCCTGTCGTCTGTACCAGGCCATTTAAAACCTGAGAGAGAGAGAGAGAGAGAGAGAGAGAGAGAGAGGAAGAGAAAAAGCATGAGCTAATATTTAATATAGAAAGAGAAACTAAACATACTTTCACACAGCCTTAAATGAAGAACGTGCTGTACTACATTCTCCTTCATTTCAAAAACGTGAGCGTGCTCAGATTTCAACAGTCCAAAAAAACAGAAACACAATGTATGAAAAGTTTTACTTCCTTGCTTTTTGATTTCTTTCTAAATTCCAGGTTGGGCTTTGATATTAAAGGTGAAATATGTATTGTCTAAACTGGAAAGATACCTACCATTTGAAAAACTATGATTGTATTATTCCTATGCAATGAACCCTGTATTTGCGGCTTTGGTTTCCATTTTTTCTGACCAATAAATAAGTCCCGCCCCCATTATTTCATCAATAGTAACCCACATGATGAAGGGTTTTTGCGCACGGGATACGAATGCTACGACTGACTTCGCAGTGTTGCTTTCATTCGGATTGCGAGAAAGAATTTGATATTAAAGGTGAAATATGTATTGTCTAAACTGGAAAGATACCTACCATTTGAAAAACTATGATTGTATTATTCCTATGCAATGAACCCTGTATTTGCGGCTTTGGTTTCCATTTTTTCTGACCAATAAATAAGTCCCGCCACCAGTGTTGCTTTCATTCGGATTGTGAGAAAGAAGGACACACAGACGTTGAATTCACCTGCACTAAACAGTAATACCACAAGCTGTGGATGTTCCAGTAGAAGCCCAGGCCGAAGAGCGCGGTGAAAAGGCCGCTGAGGAGCATCCCGACGGAGAGGTAGTAACGCAGGGGCAGCCGCTCGCCAAAAATCCCACTGTAAACGTGAACGCAATGTTTACTAGATCACTGAACACAAGTTTAAACAGAACAGAGACATTCTGAAGAGCTTAGTGTGGTTTTTAGTCCAGAATCAGACCGTTAACGAAAAAGCTTAAAAAGACCAAACTCGAGTTTTGCGCATTAAACCACAGTTTTCCACGTTAAGCGTTTTAGAATGTCCCAACAGAAGAGCACATCGGACCGGCCGGGTGTTTTACCTGAAGAACATGCCGATGGCGTAGGCCACCAGAAAGCAGTTGTCCAGCCATCCAAACAGGTTCTGATAGTTGTCTTGGTCTAGAGAGGCATTAAAGCATTATATCATTTTATAAAACTCTATCTACTCTATAAAATCTATCTATCTAGGGTTAAAAAAAATAAAAAAATCAATATATAAAGCAATAGACACTCAAAAGAAGCAAAATACTAGTGGCAATTTTCCAACTCAAGGCACATGACTGAGGGTGAGGTCCAGACTGGTAATGCTTAAGTATCTGCACCATTCACTATTATGTAGGAAGCCTTTAGTACTTACACTTACAATACATTCTCTATATATAGAGCATTACCACCCCCACCCCCACCTCCACCCTCACCCTCAGTCATGTGCTTTTAGTCGTGTGTTTTTACATATTAATTAGAATTATTGTCAATAGTTTTTCCTTTATTTAAATGACACATTGTTGATAAATGATCATTACTATATATTCTATGACATGCATCTCAACAGTGTCTGAGAGAAGAAATGTGCTTATTCATTTATTCTAATCTTATTATTACAAAAAAAGTTATCGAAAATCTCTTTATGAGACTGTATACATGGCAATACGCACCAAAAGGAGCCCAGTCACACCAGGTGGAATTATCCGTCACATTGAGGTCAGCCGGGCGAATGACTAGAGAGCAGTTTCTATGAAATTGACTCTAAAACAAATAAAAATATAAATAGTTATTAGAAGTGTTATTTTTCCGCAAATGATAAACACAAAGCACATCATCTTACACGTCGGATACTACGGCTCTCGCTCTGTACCTTGACGATACTGATGGGTTTGCGTGAGAGATGGTACGCCGTGTAGAACAGGAACGTGAGGAGGAGGATGAAACCTCTGTACCTGTGAGGAAAGATCAATTAATAGCAAAACGCATCGGGTTAAACGAGAAGCGTGTTAAAGAAACGCCGTCTCGAGGGCAAAGTTGACTGTTTCATATTGAGTGAAACTTGTGAGGTTTGTGAGAAAAGGAAGTGTGTAGCAGCTGTTGGGAATAAAATGATAACATCAGCAACCTCAGACGTACAGCAGTATGCTAGCACAAAGTGGGTTTCACTGTACTCTGATTTTTCTGCTGTACTTGCGTTTTTCCTTTCAGATCTCACACTTTCGTGTTCGACATTTCTATCCGAGCTTCTTCGTACACCACTGGCTACATCGTGACAGGAAACGATTAGCAACTTCAATAAACCGAATATCGTTGTTGTTAGCTTAGCGAGCATGATAATATATGCTACAAAGTGCACCTATTAGCATCTCATTCCCAAACTCTTATCACCGTTCAGTTGCCATCTTCAGACATCGTCTTGCTAACTTACATTTGAGCGATCATGATTAAAAGTAGGCCTGGTTTGCCTTTTCGTTTTCCTCATATTGGTTTCTTATTGAAGGTACACTTAGAATCAGAACCTAAAAACCAACGTGACCTGATTGAGATCTTTTTATTGTTCTGTTTATTGTCAGCAAAAATGTTTCTCGAACGGTTCCTTTAAATAACTAGGACTTTTTTGGATGTATATATATTAGATTCTAACATGTGTCCCATGTAATCCATGTGTGTCTCATTTAACAGCAAGGCAAATGGAAAATCCATTCAGAAGATATTACGCTTATTGTATAACCACTGTACGGTCCATACAACACGAACTGTGGAAACAGAGCGTCGTGTGTTTGAGGATGTTCCCTCAGACCTTTCAAAACGAACTGATGAGTTGGGATCAGAGTTTTAAATGCGTATTTACACCATTTCCATCGCATGCATTTACAACACTGGTTTGTTTAGATGTGACCAGTTTGCCTGAGGAAACGCGTGCCTCAGTATAGTCTTCGTTAATGCCGTGCACTTTTTCTTCTGCATCGATATGCAGTTCTGCCCGCCTTTGGTACAGGAAACCATCTGACCGCGAACTCGCTTTAGTTTCGGCGTTCACCTGTTTACATTTCCTGACAGGGTTGCCAGACCCACAGCTTCTCACACAACACTTACACTGTGTGAACTGTATAAGAGTCTGTTCTTACCATCACCTGGCTCACCTTAACGTCCTCTGAAGGTTATGACTATACTGTGAATGATCCAGGGTTTACGGTTCCTTAACGCACGATACCTCTGGCCTAACCGATCGTTTTGGTTTTCGTCACGAACAATACGTTCTCGAAACGTCGCAAAATAGAAAGAATAGGTTTCAAGCTCCGCCTACTCCACACTATGATATCACAGTACGTTCTTGGAAAGCTTGGAATTTTCCTGATCGACACTTCTCACTTCTCATCCTGGCACACGTTTTTTGTTAAAACGGAACACATTTTAACGAAGGACTCGTTTCTTCTTATTCAACCTGGAGAAAAAAAATCTCAGTTTTTCACTGATCTCTAGAAAAAATTAAATTATATTACAGAGGAATGTTTACAAGATGTCTGATGATTGTTAGATTTGTGTTACAGTGTGTATAGTTTGGGACACACTGTAAAAGGTTGGAGAGAAGGATAAAGGAAGGGACAAAAGAGGACAGAAGACTTACCAGCTGTCTCTGGAGAAAGCAGTGATCAGTCTGATACCAGGAGCCAGAGAAGATCTCATGATTGCAAATATTTTGGTTTGGTTTCAAAAGAATAATACTAACAATAAAAAAAGACTAACTAGTGCTTTCTAGGCATTTTAGTAAAAAAAGAAGTAGGCGTGCATAAAAAACAACATTGATATAAAAGATCTAAAAAAATATAAAGACGCTTTATATAAAAACAAACTCCTGATCAGAAAGTCAAAGGGGGTCAGACTGGGGGGGGGGGACGCCGGCTATGATCTACCCTGCAGCTAAAACCCTGTGGATAAAAGCCATCTAAAGACACCGGGTTGTGTTTCTCCGCTGTGTTTCTTCCCGACACACGAATGTCTCTGAATGTCGGAGGATCTCCATGATCACTGTCTGAACTCGCTACTAAAACCTGCGCCCTATTAATACCCGCTCGCTCGCTCCGGATTTAACATCACATGAGTGTGAAATCTGCCCCGTGTTCACACCAGCGGCTCAAATAAAATCGATATAAATGCGTGGAAAAAAAACTACAAAAAACCCAAGTCACCCGATCCACCCGCCCCCAGCGCTCCCTCCTGTTTCCATGTCTCTCCGACTACTGCCGAGGCGAGCCGCGGTGACGAGCGCGCACGTGCAAGCAGTGACGTCACCAGTTCGGCGATTAACCCTTTTTAGAGCTCCTGTGTGTGTGCGCGCGCCCGCGCGCGCTCGTGTGTCTGTCTGTCTATATATCTCAGTATTTTTTTCTAAAATTGTATGCACATCTATCTATCTATCTATCTATCTATCTATCTATCTATCTATCTATCTATCATCAATCTAATAGTGTATACACATCTATTCATCTATCTATCCTTCTAATATTCTATCTATCTATCTATCTATCTATCTATCTATCTATCTATCTATCTATCTATCTATCTATCTATCTATCTTTTTTCTAATAATGTATACACATCCATCCATCCATCCATCCATCCATCCATCCATCCATCCATCTATCTATCTATCTATCTATCTATCTATCTATCTATCTATCTATCTATCTATCTAATATTGTATACACATGTATCCATGTATCCATCCATCTATTCATCTATCTATCTTTTTTCTAATAATGTATACACATCCATCCATCCATCCATCCATCCATCCATCCATCCATCTATCTATCTATCTATCTATCTATCTATCTATCTATCTATCTATCTATCTATCTTCTATCTAATATTGTATACACATGTATCCATCCATCTATCTTTTTTCTAATAATGTATAAACATCCATCTATCTATCTATCTATCTATCTATCTATCTATCTATCTATCTATCTATCTATCATTCTAATAGTGTATACACATCTATTCCTCTATCTATTTATCTATCCTTTTAATATTCTATCTATCTATTCATCTATCTATCTATTTATCTATCCTTCTTATATTCTATCTATCTATCCATCTATCTATCTATCTATCTATCTATCTTTTTTCTAATATTGTAATTTGTGATGTTGATCAGAGTATTAAACACTTGAAAAGTATTAATTGAAGGCGCATTGAGAACAGATACAAATGTGAGATTAATCCCGAGTTCACTCGTGACAATTTCTGTAGTTTCCTGTGAAAGCCCCGTTTATTCTTTCGAATCTTCATAAACGTATTTTCGATTTTCATCTTCTTGGCTTCTGCTTGGAACATTTTTGTGACAGCTAAACGTCCATTACGGGACGGGTTAGGGTTAGAAGTAGAAATCCCTGAATAATTTCTACGATTTCAAATGAGGAACAAAGCCGTGGCAATTCATGATCATACCTTTAGTGTGCGTATGTGTGTGTATGTGATTAATCCGTGTTCATGACTGGAAAATAAAGTCTAGGGGAAAGGCCAACTTCCTAATTGTTAGTCTGGACACTGGATCTAAAAGAGAATTTCCATGCAGACTTTAGTCGGACGTTGTATTGACCCAGGCAGGTGGCTATCACGGAGACAGTGAAGGGGTCAAGCGTGCACTTGTGTTGAAAAGCATGCACTTGGAGGCTGCGCACACAGGGGACCAAAGGTTACTTGGGCATTCTGATAAGTGGGCAGGGAATGACCATAATGAGTGCGGTGATAAGGACTATGTATGATCGTGTGGACGGCTATCAATAAACAAACAGAAATCGATACGAGTAGTACAGAAGTTGAGTTGAAGCAAAATTTCAAATCACACTTTTTATTTGATTCCACACAAACCTTTGCATAAGAACGTTCTCGACGAGATTGATATAAATAGAAGAAAAACAAAAGCGATTTGAACAAACTATTTCTTCAGGATCATTGAGGTTGTTGAGGTATCAGTGAACGGTGCTCTGTCTGTCATTCATCAGAGATTATAAAATAAAAAACAGCACTAGCTCTAGTGTGTGAGTGTATGCACGATTTTCCGTATGAAGCCCCCGTGTCTGGCGTCGCCTTCGTTCAGCTCACAGCTCAACAGGACCGAATGCAGAGCCTGGGCATAACCTGCAGAGAACGTCACAGCAGTTATTTCACAAACCTTTATCAGGGTCAAGGTTTTGAGTTCAAGCACCTGTATGTATATACAGAGAAATTTTAAACACTTCATCCTCACAAGAGCTTGGGAAATACTTGTGGTGTTATGTTATGAATAGTTGACATGTAACTGAGGTCACAGCTGTTGAGGGTTTAAAAAAAAAAAAAAAAGCACAATGGCGACCTCGCAAAACCGTGTTTTTTTCTTTTGCAAGCACAGCAGTGAACTCAGCTCAATTACCGCTATGGTATCCAGTCAAATCCAATGTAAAATCTTGAATCGGAATGAAATCAGATTTTTTTTTATAATGACGCAACACCAGTGCAGGTTTTAACGCTACTGTTTTTTAAGGCACGATGAATGACGAGTGCTCACCTTTAGGATTGTTGTAGAAGGTGCAGTTGTTGGCGCAGGTGTCGGGGTGCGAATCCCAAAAACTCTCGCCGCAGCAGCAGAGTGGAGGAAGCTCGATTTTATCCTGCTCCAGCTTTTCTTTTATCTGCACTCGCAAAGCTTCGACGTACCTACAGCCAAGAACGAGCCAAAGATAGAGGTAAAAAAACACCAATAATAAGCCAAAGACAGAGGTAAAACACCAAAAACAAGCTAAAGACAGGGGTAGAACATCGAGAGCAAGCTAAAAATTGGGGTAAAATACAAAAGACAAGCTAAAAATAGGGATAAAACACCAAAAACAAGCCAAAAATAGGGGTAAAATGACAAAAGCAAGCCAAAGATAGGAGTAAAACACTAAAAACAAGCTAAAAAAAGGGGCAAAGTGGCAAAAACAAACCGAAGATATTGATAAAAGTCTACAAAAACAACCAAAGATAGGGGGAAAAATGGCCAAAACAAGCCAACATGGAGTAAAAATGCAGAAGACAAGCCAAGATAGGGGTAAAACACCAAAAGCAAGTTAAAAATAGGGGGAATATGCCAAAAACAAACTGAAGATAGGGGTTAAAGTCTACAAAACAACCAAAGATAGGAGTAAAAATGGCCAAAAAAGCCAAAAATAGGGGAAAAATGCAGAAGACAACTCAAGACGGGGGTAAAAATACCAAAAACAAGCTACAAATAGGGGTACAAATGCAAAGAACAAGCTGAAGATAGAGTAAAACACAAAGGTTCCAAATATCTGTTTTCCCAATTTTAACCTGATGTGGGCGTGGCCATGAACTTCAGACATTACTACTATGTCCCCAGAAAATGGCAGCCATAGAAGTGACATATTCAGATGATATGTGAAGTCTAGCCCTGACAGTTCCTCAACCTCAGCTACATCACTCTGATGCTTGTAAAGCTCCTAAACTAACCAGGCAGTTACTACAGACGAATGAATAAATATCCGGTCTCCTATATGCCTTCCTTCATTTATATATGCGATTACATATTTTTCAGACATGGAACACGACGAACATGCAGTTTCTCAACCTGGTTGTCTCTTTGGATTTCTTCACTCTTGCTCTTCTCTTCTCCTCCTCGTGTTCCTCTTCCTCCAGCCTGAGCCGCTCCAGAATGAGGTGCTCCCTCTCGACCAGCTCCCTCCTGCTCTCCTCCTGCTGCCGAGCGAGCTCCATTCTCCTCTCTTCCTCCTCCCTCTGCTTCTCCTTCTCGGCCTTAATTCTGAAGAACGGGCAAGAGGGGGCATGTTAACAACCAAATATATAATTCTGAGAGGCCAGTTAGTTGCTGACATGAGCCTGGGGTGCATCAATGCATATATGTATAAGTATTAGTGTATGTACGTATAAATATAAATGCAAAGGGAGAGTCAATAACCCTATTAGTGCTTCTACAACTACTGTACAAATCCATATAATGGCAAGAAACACTCAGTTAAGTAAAGAGAAAAGACACTTTTTCAAAATACTTCGAAATAAATCAGTCAGGAGCTACCTCTGCTGCAGAGGATAATTTCATTAAAATTGTCAGCTTTAGAAACCTTCAATTTACATAAATGCTTCTCGGAGTTTAATTGGCAGACATATTACAACATTTGCTGTTTTGAGGAGACTGCGTGAGTCGGGACTTTGTGGTCGATTGCGCAAAAACGAACCCATTACTTGGTAAGAACAACAAACAAAAGAGACTTTGTTTGGCCCAAGAAGGACCAGGTATAGACATTAGAAAACTGTCCTTTGGTCTGATCAGTCCAAATGTGAGAATTTTGGTTGTGACCACTGTGTCTTTGTTAGATGTAATGTGGGTGAATAACGGTCCCTGAATGTATGGTTCACACTGTAAAGCATGGGGGAGGAGGTATCGTAGTGCAGGGGGTGCTCTGATGATCAAACTGGTGGTGATTTAGTCTAAATTGAGGGTACATTTGACCAGCATGGCCACCACAGCGGCATGCCATCCCGTCTGGTTTGCACTTAGTGGGACCATAATTAGTTTTCTAAGAAGACAAAGACCCCAAACACACCTCTAGGTAATGTAAGAGCTATTTGTTTGAGGAGAGGAGAGTAATGGGGTGCTGCATAAGATGACCTGGCCTCTAGAATCACCCGATTTAAATCCAGTTAAACTGGAAAGTGAAGGAAAAGCAGCCAACAAGCACTCAACATTTCTAGGAATTCTTCAACAGGCTCATGAGGCTGACTGAGAGAATTCCAAAAGGGGGCTACTTTAAGGAATCGAAAATATTAAACATATTCAGTGTCGTTTAACACGTGTTTATTCGTAGTTTGGATGTCTCCAGTATTAAAGTACAATGCCGAAAATAAGAAAATGTAAGAAAATCCACTGAAGGAGACGGCGTGTTGAATTTTTGTTACTTTTTCGCTGCCATGCAAAGAGTTTGTTCCGAACACAGCTTATAGGAAGCGTATGAATCAGATCTTCCTCTCACGCTGCCCTATAAAATATTATGAGGAAACTAAGGGAGGATAATAAAAAGAGAAGAGGGATAAATGATTAACCGTATGACAAACGTTCACTCTTAATGTGACAAGCCACAAGATGTATGGACCTGCGGAAAAAAACTCCCAACTGCCAACGGTTTATAGTCCGAATCAAAGCTGTTATGTGTGTGTGTGAGAGGTGAACACACACACCTGGCGATTCTCCTCAGATGTTTCTTGAGTCTCTGGTGCTCCTTCACCTGCTCCCTCTCGATGTCCATGAAATGTCGGCGATGCATCATGAAATGAGAGCGTCTCTGCGCCAATAAAGCAGTTTTGTTAGCAGGCTGTCATTACTCACGTTCTCTGCTACCTACAAGACAAACTTTGGAAACATCCACAAGCTCTTCATCTGGTTAAAGGAACTACACTACGTTGGCAAAAGAAATGGAACACCCGACCTTTTCAAAACAATCGATGGTCCCACTAAGTGCAAACCAGATGGTGGAGATCCACATAGGGGTGAAAAGGTTTTCTTTCACTCTCCAGTCCAACTCGTCCCAAACCATCTGAACTGGATTTAGATGGTTTGTGACTGAAGAGTGAAAGAAAAGCGGCCAACAAGCACTCAACATCTCTGGGAATTTCTCAAGATTGTTGGAAAACCATTCCAGGTGACTACCTCATGTAGTAGTAAATGGGCAAAAGTATTGGAACACCCAAATTTTCCAGCCATATATGGTTCTTCCAAAAAATGCTGAGGCAGGCAATCGTATAGGACGTCTTTGATGCCATAGCATGAAATTTCCCCTTGAACTAGGAGACCCGAACATGCTCCAGCATGACAATGCCCCTGTGCACAAAGCCATCTCCATGAAGATCTGGTGTAAATGGGATTTAATGGAAGATTTCCCGAATGCACCCCAGGCCTCCTCACATCACCTACATCAGTATTTAACTTTACTAACAGCCTTGTGACTGAATGAATCTCCACAAGCACATTTCAAAAATCTATAAAACATCTTCCCAGAAGAGTTGAGGTTATAATAACAACAAATGGGGTCTAAATGTGGATTGGGAAGTGCAAAATTCAGAGCTGATGGACGTTTTCAAAATCAGGACAAAGTAAAAAGAAGCCCAAATGTTTTGGAACTTATAGGATTATATCACAGGTTCAGAAATAAGTCAAAAATTTACTTTACTGATATAGGACACGTTCAAGTATTCACAGTTCATTTTTTAGCATAAAAACATGGAATATTAGACATTTTGGGGTCACTAATAAATAAACTAGATCTCATATAGGGTCCAAGTTTTGGACCTCTGTTTTTACAAGACTATATCAGGTTTCTAAGACACGATGTTAAGTTTGAAAAAAAATAAATAACTTTTTAATTCATTTGCAAAAAAAAACATGGCAGTTTGTGCACAACATTTTTCGAAACTTCACTCATGTGACCTCCATGTGGCTGTTTTTCCTTTTTTATATGTTTACTAAAAAAACCCACATTTAATGTAAACTGACAATAAAAAAATAATCCATCTTGGAACTTGCGGTGTGATTATTAGTTATTAGTATTACAGCATTAATTACAGCACGTTGTCTCATACATGAAAGTCCACAGGGGCAAAAATAGGCTGCCTCTGCTGCCGTTAAGTTTATCTGTTCTTTATCTGAGGGAGCCAATACTTTTAGTTCTTTATCACGTCTACCCAGCTGTTTGAACTGACAGGGACAAAGCGTGAGAAAAATATGAAGGGGTGTACACTGTGTTGTAGTGGTAGTTTAGTGGTTACGGTGTTGGACTTTGGATCAGGAGGAAAATTAACTCAAATGCCAGCACCACCATGCTGCCACTGTTGGGCCCCTGAGCAAGAAAGAGGGAAAACTTGTCACATGGACATTACAGCACAGTGAGATTCTTTCTTCATACATCACAGAAATGTTGCACGGAATCAAACATGATACAGCGCCCCTGGAGCACAGATGGTTAAGTGCCATGATCAAGGGCCCAAAAGCGGCAGCTTGGTGACACCGGGGCTTGAACCCCTGACCTTCAGATCAGTAACCTAAAATATAAGATGCTATAAATGCATATCTTTTAACCTGCATCTTCTGCTCCTCTTCCGTGTCCTCTCTCGGCCACAGCACCTGAGTGGATCTGTAGTCCAGGCTTGAGGGGTGGGGCTCTCTTCTCGAGACCCTTTCACTCACCTAACCAAATAAAGTTGAGGGAAAAAGGTCACTTAGAGGTCAGAGCACACACCTCACAACATAATCATCGTGCCATTTCACCATTAATACATCGATCAGGTATACATTTATGACCACCTGCCTATGGCATCAATGAACCTCGGCCGCCCGTGACCCTGTCGCCGGTTCCCCACTGTTCCTTCCTTGGAGCACTTTTGATAAATACTGACCACTACAGACCAGAAAACATACCGCAAGAGCTGCAGTTTTGAAGATGCTTTGATCCAGACGTCTAGACGTCTAGACGGCATAATTTGCCTGTTGATAAACTCATTCAAATCCTTACGCTCGCCTATTTTTCCTACTTCAAAAACAACTTTGAGGAGAAATTGTTTACTTGATGATTAATAAATAAATCCACCCACTAACAGGTGCCACGATGAAGAGATCATCAGTCTTCACCGGTTCTAATGATATGATGTCATTGTTATTCCTAATCAGTGTGCATGTGTTTTGATTCGACGATGCGCAAATAAAAGAAAAATTGCTATTCAGCAGAACGGCGTGTGAAGGAAACGTCTTAGGGAAACATCCCACAGACGCACGTGGCCGAACCACGCTGCTTCCTTTTTTTTATTTCAGGAAATCGCTACAGTCAGCTTTTTTCCTCACGTCTCCTTTTTCCGTATGGAGCTTGACGGCTTTTTTTAAATTATATAAAACCTTTTCGTAAAATAAATCAGTGCATTTTTTTATTCCTGGTGCGATCGCAGGGATTTGCCCACGAAAATAAAATAATAATTAAAATGTCATCAGTTAAAAATGCAACTATAAGCGGATAAAAAGTGCTCCGGTTGATTGTCAATGGGAAACTGCTTCGTATCTGTGATTATGTTTCTACGCCTGGTTGTGTTTTATTTCTTTATCGCTGATGTAGAAATTCCAAGGGTTCCTACCGCATCGTTCTGAAAAGTCACCGTCTTGTTGTTCTGGGAAGAACGAAGCGACCGGTCGTGCCGCCCCGCCAACGCTACGCCTTCGTCCTCCCACAGCTCATCTTCATTCTCCTCTTCATTCTCCTCCTCCTCTTCATCATCTTCTATTATTCTCCTGACAGCCTGCTACAATGAAACATCACACCTACTCTAAACACTGCATAGAGGAAAAAAAATGTCACACCGACATGACAGTGATGAAGACGTGAGACGTACATCTCTAGACGGAGACACTTTCCATATCCCTCCTGGAAGCTCTGACACTTCCTCGCCCTCGTGGACGGTCCGGCACGAGGCCAATCTGTGTCTCACCTGCTTCATGACTTTGCTTTGCTGCAAAAAAACCCACAAAGACAAATAGAATAAAAAACTGCTTCTGATGGTCTGATTTGTTTCCACGCTTTTCCATATGGTACCTGGCGTCTGTACTGGTTCACATCATGACCGTCGGCTGTCTGGAGCTCGTGAGCCGTGACCCAGCGTGCACCTGGGAGCTCCCCGTGTGAGGTGAAGGTTGGGGTGGAGTCTCCCCGTGTTGGGTGGGATACTCGACACTCCCTCTCGGACTAGTGGGGGGAAAATGATCAATGTAACACCGAAGATGATGAATTGATAATTGAAAGAATTACGAGTTATTAAAGACATTGTACTGTAGAAACACCTCATAAGACTGAATTCCAGCACCAATGAACAGCACAGGATCTTGTTGGATTCAAATCTATGCTGCTTGAAGCTGTTGCTTTTAACCAATCAGACCGCGATTTGTCAGAGAGGGCGCTAGTCACAGCTCGCACTAGCAATATATTGTAAAATAATCGACTATCGTCAGAGGCCAAATGAATTCAAATCTTCGCTTCAATTTCAAGAAACGTGCAGCTTTTATCCGTTTCATGCTGTGGATCGACTGTTAAAGCGATTACGTTACAGCAGCTATAAACTCGAACCAAGAAAAAACAACTAAAGCTGAAGGATGAAACCCTGACACTGGAGGAATGTTGGGAATAAACATCTTCATCGACTCGTGCGTCTCTCTTTTCTTACCGTTTCCAGCTTGTGGATTTGGCGCCGTTTTCGGATTCGGACCTGCTCCGATACGCGCCTGCGAACCGCATCCTGAAACAGGCGCAAGTTCTCTTCTTTCACCCGGCGGGTTTCCTTCAGGAGCTCCTCTGTGACCACGGCACGAACCTTTAAAAAAAAAAAAAAAAAGACAAAATCTTGAAAAGTTTTATCACAATAATGTTGGGTTTTGAACGATCAGGTTGACGATCAATTCTAAACAAATTGTAGTCCAAGTCCTGGGATCTGAAAACAATTTAATAGGTTGTGGTGTGTCAGGGGGCGGAGCTCTAGCTACCCCAGAGACGACCTAGTTCTGTTTTCCTAGAACAGAACAAACTGATACCTTTTAGTCCACTTCTGTTCTGTACAGTGCTTCCGTCACCATGCTTCTTTTTTCACTTCTGTTTACCTAAAACTACGTGTAAAAATGTGTGCAATCACGTGATGATGGTTTAAAAACTGACACTTGATTCGCCTTCCAACAATTACAAATAATTGTTTTTAAACAATATGAGTGGGTTCGGCGTTTCAATGATCCCCGCCCATACACACGAAGCTCCGCCCCCCTTTAATTTAATTATTTATTCTAACGCAAACAAGATTTCCGGGTCACAAAACCTTTCCGCAAAGCGACTTTATTTCCTTTCTAACTATAAATAAAGCCAGGACAGAACCCATTGTTGTTTTTATTTACTTAAAAAAAAGACGCACAGCTTCCAGATTATCTGTAGCAATAAAAATGCAGGTACTGTGCCTTTAAAGAAAACAGAGCGCCACCTAGCGTGCACTAAGATTGGGAAGCAGTGGTGTTAGTAGTGCACTGTATGGGAGTCAGGACATATTTATGTAGGTACTGACCCCTGCATGCTCCTGTTCCTCCTCTGCGATCTCGACCCAGGCGCCAACCGGCACCACCGCCGTGTTCCTCTCGGCTAAAACCCGCATGTCTCGGCGCTTCCTCCGCGCTCCGGTGTTTAATTTCTCTCCTCCAGCTTTCATTTTAGCGGCGATCTTCCTGTCGGGTCTCTGGTGACTCATTAACGCTGGCGGGTTTGATAATTCCTAACAAATTATTTTCCTCACACCAAAGTTCATCACTTTCTGTATGGATTTTATACCCAGTTTTCTTTATATTTGTGTATCACTGAACACCAGCTGCTTCTCCAATTCAAACCTTGTTGACAAGTGACGCCGCCACCTTCGCAACCGCTTTTCCCCGCCCTTTTAGGAATCCTATTGGTTGAAAATAAAACATCTTACATTTCATTTGTCCTTTCAGATGTCATCTAAATGGACGGTTAGTTTAAGCTCCACCTATTTTGCGCCACCAATTTAGTTCCCGGTGTAAACATTAGCTGCGACACATTGGTTCCTATGTATTATTCATATGCATTAGTAGGGCTTAGTTTAGTGCAATACATTATTATATTATATTATATTATATTATATTATATTATATTATATTATATTATATTATATTATATTATATATCATTAGATTTTATATAATATTATATGATATACAGCAATAATAATAATTATTATAAATATATAATAATAAAGAACACTATGTGATATTTCCAACAAATTCTGATACTGGAGACTCAGACAGACAGACAGACAGACAGACAGACAGATATATAGACAGATAGATAGATAGATAGATAGATAGATAGATAGATAGATAGATAGATAGATAGATAGATCTGAGGGCGTCTGCCGAATGCCATTAATGTAAAATGTAAACATCTACATGGCATGATTTTTCCCGCCATTGAATACAATTCACGCCAGCTTTTGAAATAGACTTTTTATTTGATTTCTATTGACATTTATATGTAGATGTAATCATTTACAATGCCTTGAATACACTAAACTATTAGCTTCATTTTCTGTTCTATAATTCTGAAACAAAACAATAATTCATCATTCTCTCCACCCGCTGTTTTGTTTTGCTGTCTCCCGGCGAATGAATGTTGAGGCACGGCCATGAATCAACAGACAATGTTTGCACTCAGCTGCTGCGTCCGCTTACAACAAGGAGCCCACTGTATCTTTTGTATGATTCAGCACGCACATTCTCTCCCAGAGAGAGAGAGAGAGAGAGAGAGAGAGAGAGAGAGAGAGAGAGAGAGAGAGAGAACAGCATGAACTGTATTTACCCTGCATAGTTACATAATGCACAGTATGGTGCCATAGATAACAAACAGTAATACAGTTTAATAATAATATATTTATTATTATATAATACTTTAATGATATATAGTACATTTGGGCTTTATTTCTCAATGTAAAATACCCCTCATACTTCATTAAAATCTCCACAATCAAGCAATGAAATGAGACAAAAAAATACATTGTTCTACTCGCATTCATGTCAAAGAAAAGGACATAGTTGTTTTTACTTTACACCTTTCAGTAACTCATCATTAATTCCTATTGATTCTAAAATATATGTTCAGGAACATAATGGTTTAATTTCATTTACTATAATAGTTTCATTCTGGTTTATATTTTAGATTCAATTTCCATATAATTGAATTTTATTTCAAAATTCCCTTCCTTCCTTTCCCTTCTCATCCCATCCCTTTCCTTTCCTTTCCTATCCCTTTCCTTTCTTTCCCTTCTTATCCCATCCCATCCCTTCCTTTGCCTTCCCTTCTTATCCCTTCCCTTCTCATCCCATCCCATCCCATCCCTTTCCTTCCCTTCCTTTCCCATCCCTTCCCTTCCTTTCCCTTCCTATTCCATCCCATCCCTTCTTATCCCATCCCATCCTTTTCCATCCCATCCCTTTCCTTCCCTTCCTTTCCCATCCCTTTCCTTTCATTTCCCTTCCTTTCCTTTTCATCCTTTTCCTTCTCTTCCCATCCCATCCCTTCCCTTTCTATCCCTTCCCTTCCCTGCTCATCCCATCCAATCTCATCCCTTTCCTTTCCTTTCCTTTCCTTTCCTTTCCTGCCCTTCCCTTTCCTTCTCTTTCTTTTCCTTCCCTTCCCATCCCTTTCTTTTCCTTTCCTTTCCTTTTTAAAAAATTACTTAATGTCTTATCTAAAAAAAGTTTACTGAACCCTCTCAGAAAGCAAGGAACTAAACTGAAAAATAATAATAATGTAAGGTACATTAGCAATAGGAATTGCAGTGATTTTATTTATCATCTCCTACCAATCACGGTGCTCACCAATGTCTATAGACAAACAACCTGTCATGGGATTGTTTACCTCCTGAGAAGATTTGATGTCTTGAAGACTTTTGTAACTAACCCTTGCCAATGTCGGGCCAAAGGCCAATGGCCTTATAACCCCTTATATCCAAAAACAACAATTGTTTCTCTTACTTTCTATCTTCATGGTATGATTTAGACACACAGAATTCTCCAGAACACCAAACGGCCACAGTATCTATCATAGCTTACATGGAGACAGTCATGTTACATGATAATCATTTTGTGCAGTAAGACCAGGGTGTTAATTGTGGTAAATAGGAAGATGTGTATTATTTTCCACTTGGTTTCTGAATATTGGTTTACAAAATAAAATCTGTTTGTTTATAGAAGTTGGTGAGGGCCACCAGATTGATAATTAAGCACTGATCAATTAAAATACAGAATTTCCAGGAGGCAAAAATGTAACCAAAGGTACAAAAGATGTAAACTCGGGTTTACTACCCTACAGAAAAAGTACAATCAAGTCAGTAGAATTGATATTCTTTCTATTGTGCAGCAAGAGAATTTTCTTACACACCTTGATGTAGAAAAATCCTAAAAATAAAGACATGGGCTTGTGGAAATGTTTTCAAAAGTGACATTTTTTTGGACATATTTACACGTTCATCTCAGTCCTATTGACACTCCCTAAAGTCATTTAACAGGAAGTCCCTCTTCTATCTTCCGGAGCAGCGTTACAGGACAGGTAAAGCTCTTAGCCGGATCTGCCAGAGGCGAATCCGCAGGCCGTCGGTTCGGAGGAGAGGAGCTCCTGGAGGCGCGGGTGCGTGGAGAGGGTGCACGAGCGGGTGGGCTCCGGCTGTGGCCCCGTCTCCGGCCGTGGTGTACAGGCGGCGAGTTGGTGGGTGTACGTGGGAAACGGCGGGACGAACGCGCCGGAGGTTCGGGGGTGTGTGTACGAGGAGGGGACGAGCTCCCGTCGGTGGAGTTGCTGCCCCCGTTGCTCGTGCATGTTTTGCATGCAGGGGCTGGTTCCTCGCTCAGGGGGTCCTGTAGAGCCAAAAGTACATATTATAATGTTTTTTTGTATCCATTGCAATGTTCTTGACAAATTCTAACAAAGAGCAATTGTTTGAATTCGTAGCACTAATAAAAGCTCTCAATCTAACCTGAAACCTAAATGGGCCTAATTCTATACTAGTGGTTTGTTTACTTCGTCAAGCACTGGTACTGGTACATTTTCTGCACATTGTCATTTTCCAGCTCTTTTGGATCAGCTAGCCTTATGCTATGTCAAATAGCCGGCGGTCTCAGTGACGCACAGCACGGGTGAGTTTTTGGAGGGGTTTCGAAAGTGGAGCAGTCGTCGTATTTAAAAATACCGCTATAAAAAAACACATTATATTGTAGAAAAACTGGAGACTCCTCCCTCGTTGAATTGCAGGAGCGTAAATTTCTTAAACCTCCTGTCAAATTTTCACACAGTGGATTCTTCGGCATTTTCAGCAGAACCCACGTCGTCAATCTCATCCGCGAGATGTTTGGTACAACGCGTCTGACGGGAGGTTATGAATCACCACGCGATAATGTGCCACTTATCCACTTCAACGGCTATTTCTGGACGTGAGTGTGCCAAAGCCAGGAGGCATGGGTTTTGTATTATTTCGACGCTTCACGTGCTTGTACCTTCTCCTTCAGAATGAAAAGTGACACCGGGTTCCTGCACTCGTGATCCGTCATTAGCGGGACGACGTGATCTGAAAAAACACAAACATACCCCCGGTATCAACTATGACACCATGCTGTATGCTTGAGATACCTCTTCATGATTGTCTCAAATTCATTGATTTAATGAATTTGGTGAAAATTGTTAAGAAAATGTTAAAACAAATGCAGATTTTTTTTTTTTTTGACAGTCTGAGGAACTGTGTATTTAACAAATTAAATGTACAGCATGTACAGGACACCCAGGTTTCCTTATATGGCTCTGTTTTTTGTTATGGTCTTTTTTTTTAAGATTTACCATTACCTTGTGGTGTTTCCTCCTTTGTAAGATGGAGGCTTTCAGGACTGGATCTCGGCGTATTTATCTTTGCTTTCTGTCGTTTCCTCCTGCAATATAGGACACCGTAAGATGTTCGGAAATGACTCTCGGTTGAACGGAGTTGAAAACAAAAACGAGGGACCGGTAAGATTTCTTACCTTTTCGACGGCTTCCAGCAGGCGCACACTGACACCAGAGCGATCAGGACAAAGATGCCTCCTGTGGAAAGGATGATGTAAAGGGAGCTTCTTTCTGTTAAACATAGGACATCGTTTCGAACTCGACTCGGTTTCTCTGGTACAAAATAAAGGTTACAGGCGACCCATTGACTTACTATAGACGGTGAGTTTCAGGGGCAAGCTCTTCGCATTGCCAATAGGGTTCTCTATGACACAGCTGTAGACATCGTCATCCACCAGAAGCACTCGGGTGAGGGTCAGAACCTTCTGGTCAGGAGACAGCAGCAGGCGAGTGTGGTTGACCAGCGGCTTTCCGCCTTTCATCCAGGTGTACGTGGTCTTAGTTCCCGTGTCGTGAGAGCAGTTCAGAGTGAAATGCTCGGTCAGCTCCAGGACAGTGGTGCTGGTTACATCCACATAGGGTGTAGAAATCGGTTCTGTAAGAATCATTCGGTTGAAAGACGTATCGTTTCATCTCGGGGTAATGCTTTCAATTTCAAGTAATCAATAATATTACAGCTATCAATACAGATATATCCTAAGTCATAAGTGCGTACCATCCACAGTGAGCTCGATGCTCTCTTCCCCTGGAAAGGTGTCATCCGTGATGGAGATCTCCACCTCGTAAACACCTTCGTCAGAGAGCTTCAAGTTATGCAGGAGCAGAGAGCCATTCTCAAACACCAGGATGCGGTCCCGGTATTCCAGCCGCAGGTTCCCGATGATCTCCGTGCCAATCGACTGGACCACCGTGACCGGCTTCTCTCTTTTGAGCTGCCATTTGATAACTGGTGGATCCAGACTGGTGCTGAAGTACCGGACAGAAAGCAGGGCTTCCCCACCCACAGTGCCTCGGATCAGATTCCCAAAACTGGTGATGTTTACACCTTTGACGTCTCCTGGGCAAAAAAAAAAAAAGAGATGGAATGCAGATTTAGGGTGGTCTCATTGCCTTGATTTGACCAATTGCGATCGCATCATCGGTACGTTAGTAGGTAAACGTTATTGTTGTTACACCGTGCAAGGAATTTCTCCCATCACGCCTTCCTCATTTACTCTTCTTCGCTCCCTCCTACACTGCTCTGAAGATAGTATTTGACTTCGCGGAATAATAAGCATGCTCCGGATTCTGTCAGAGCTTCTTCTCGCCTCGGCTCGTGACCAGCTGTTACCTCCTTTACGCTGCATCCTGATACACTTATTAATCCACAGCGAAGCTCATTAGGAAGGATTCCAGAAGTCACGACAATAGCTAAAAAATGCTGAATAAATACAGTTTTCACTAAATCCTCCAATAACGCAGCTCAGCCACTGTAGTGGGTCCTTTTCCCTTTATTGGTATTAATAAAAATTACACACAGCTTTTTTTAATTGGTATGAAGAATAGAAGAAAACATAAATTGTTGCTAGCTTAAAAACGAAGCCCAGTTTTGCTCATAACCATGTAAACTCTTAAAGAAATGATGGAAACCCATCAAATGGGCAACAGTGTCTCAATATAAGCAAATGCCCCGAATATAAACAGATTAGGAAGCTGAGAACTTTGTAGCTTAAGAAACTATTTTTCCCCCCCAGATGATTAAAGATGGTGAAGAACACAAAACATGTTCTTGAGTTAAAGTATACTGTAGATACACTCGCTAAAATATGACTCCAGTAAAAAAAAAAAAATGCTCTGTTTAAACTTTTTACTCATAATCTTACATTCCAGTGCTCATGTTAGTTCTCAATCTTCAGTGTTCTGTATTAATTAAAGACGATAATCACACTCTTGATGTTACCCAAATGAGGATGGGTTTCCCTTTTGAGTCTGGTTCCTCTCAAGGTTTCTTCCTCATAACATCTAAGGTAGTTTTTCCTGGTCACAGTCGCCATGGCTGCTCATCAGGGATAAACACACATCGTTCACCTTCACTGTTCAATTCTGTAAAGCTGCTTTGAGACAATGTCTGTTTTGAAAAGAGCTTTATAAATAAACTTGACTTGACTCGAGTAAAAGTGCTATGATTTGTTACAGCTGTAATGTTCCTATTATAATTTTTTTTGTCACAAGACTCTTTGCTTAATCAACTCAGTTTATGTGAAAAGACTCTGTTCAAATCTAATGATCTTCATTATTAACGACTATCAGGTGTGACCATTGATTTTTTGGAATAAAAACCTGCACCCACACTGGCCCTTTCTGGAAAAGAGTGGAGACCGCTGCTCTAAACACACTGATTCAAACACTGATTGATTTCTATTAAAATGATCACAAACCCAAAACCTTCTTTTCAACTACTTCGAAAAAATCTAGCAAATCTCGACCGTGGGTGTCGTGGCGAGTTCGAGTCAGGAGTTTCTTCGACCATAATAATAAACGAAAAAATAAATCGAATGAATGATAAGTAGATACACCATGTGCAGATCGAAACGAGGTTAAAGCAGAGCGCATGTTCTACCCTGATTGGTGGCTTGCTGACTGTTTGACCAGTTTTTATCCTCTCATAAATCAAAAACTGAAATCTGTGTTTATCTTAAAAATGACTTTCAGGCAAAATCCCTCGACCTGTTGAACAAGCAGCAGTAGTCAGTTTCCTGATTTAGCTCAGGATTATTCTCAAAATTTGGAAAGTAATAAAAGTGAAAAACTTTCTTACAACTAAACCAATCAATAGTTTAATACAGAAGAAATCTCTCGAATATGCTAAATCTCTCGAGTCAGTATGTGCACTGAAAATGTTCCTGGCAAGCACACTCGGTGCGAGAGAGGACGGTCTGGGATCGAAGAGACAAAAGCGTAGATTGTTTGGCCTGGTTTCCTTTATGAAAAGCAGTCTCATAGCGAAGGCACAATCAGGCCCGTTCGGCTGAACAGAAGCGCACAGGGACTCCACTGATTCCGCTGATGACAACATTGGACCGCGGTCCAACACAAACAGCTTTGGGAAGCATGCCGTCCAATTTCGCTTTCATGCCAGTGTATCGCCTGGAAACATCAACTGACCATTTGTGTGTTTATCTTGTTGCGTAGACCAAACATGGACGCCATCAAATAGGAAACTTCCTTGACCCGCATATGATTTTGAAACTGATGATTTTGAGTTTTTCCCCCGTAACCATTTTAAAGCCCATTTTCAGTATCCCATACGTCACGTTTGAGAGGAACATCATCATTATTTATCTTTATTGTTTTTTTGCACAGAAATAACTGTAGGCATCAGACAGACATATATATACCTTCGTTTCTATACAAAACAACCGTCAAAACCAATTTTTGTCCACTCAAAACTAGACATTCCCACCAGCTGATCTGGAAAACCAAAAACTCTGACTCAGCAGTTCAGCAGTGCAGGAAAGAAAAGTATTAAAAAAAGCAAGGAGTTTTTTTTACCTGATTGAAAGAGGGACAGGATGCAAAAGAGGGTAAACGCTGGGGATCTCCAGAAGTTCATCCTCCCTTCCTTCATCTCTTCTCGACCGTTCGCTCTCTTCCCGCACCCGTTCACATGATTTGTCCACTCTGAGTGCGTCCTGCTAAATGAGCAGCACTGTTCTTACTGAGGCTGGACTTTGCCGGGGCCACACACACACACACACACACACACACACACACACACACACACACACACACACACACGCACTAATGATGGAATGTGGGAAGCAGTGTAAGATTTGGGGTGTGTGAGGCATTGTGTTTTTGCCCATGTGCTGTTTCTGTATGTAGGGGGCAGCACTTAATGTACTTGATGATCAACTCCATTTGCATCAGTGGAAAATTCTAATTTTACTTAAGTGGATTTTTAGACCTATAACTTTATTGTGCTTCAGCAAAAATGTATTGAAGTAACAGTACTTTTACTTGAGTGGAATATTTTATTACTCTTTCCACCTCTAATAATAGTAATTTCATATGCATATGATTGTGTTGAGTTATGTGGGTGACACATTTTTTTATTTTTGACATGTTAAGAACACAAAACCCCCTGTTTTCTATCTCATCATTCACTTGTCCAGCAGGAGGGAGAGGCCCAGCAGGACAAATAGAGCATGAGAAGATACCATTTACTACATCATTTTATTCCAAAGAAAAACCAAACGTCTTTAGATTGCGTATTTTTAACAGTTTATTTCCACAGAATTTTGTTGTCCACCTCCTGGTAACTATGAAGAAGGTTTTGGGGTCCACCTTCTTCACAATCATGTCAAAAATGTTGTTGGATGAATACAATGAAGAAGAAATCATTGAATTTCCAACAAATCCTTCTGTCGAAAGTCTTCATTCGGTTCTTTTTTTAGTGCATTTATGTATATTTAATTAAACACACTCTCTTTACCTAAAGCATCTGCCATATTCATGTGACTGAATAGCAAACAGTGTTTAAAGACACTTTCATGTCTACACTCAGTTGTTTTGAATCTGCACTGTCTGGACTAATAAAATCTGGGTTATGGGAATTCACTCAACCTGACAAGCTGCTCATGCGAAAGAGGACGAACGGAAACTTTCCACCCAAATAGTAGAGTTTCATACTAATGTGTGTAAATGAGGATAAATTCATTAACACAGATCATTGAAATGCTTTGTTTTTTTTTTTGGATGCTGCTCAAGTCCACGTTATTACTTATACAACATTTAACCGATGGCCGAATTGCGTTCAGTAAAATAAAATCGAAATGTAAAATTAGTTTGGTCCAAATTTGGTTTACTTTGTCAGTGCATATTTGACCTTATTCCAAAAAAAAAAAAAAATGATAATGCAGCCGAGGACAAATTATGAGAAACGGTAATGACTCATTCATCACCTTATTGAGTGACGTGTTCATGTTGTGTTCATGTTAAATAGCATTGGGAGTAAAATATGAGGAAACCATTCAAACCAATCCTATGTCTCAAATGGCACTGGATATTATACATTATATTGTAATACCTTTGACACTATGGTCCTGCCAAGACTCAGAAGGCCATTGATATATATATATATTTTCCAGTTAACATGTAACTGATTCTATCACAGTTGAGAACAAACCTCACTGTGTCCACATTCTGTTGCCTGTTTGACAAAGAGGGACGTCCCGATCGTTGTCCGTCTTCAACACGTTCTCGTCCTTGTGTCCATCAGTACACTTTTTTAGATAATATTGCAGCTTCTCCATAAGCTTTGCTTACCATTTCCACTTTAAGTTTCTGATGCACCGGCATTCCAAATGCGCTTGCATATAAATAAATACAGATTTATTATAAATTGAGAGAGAGAGAGAGAGAGAGAGAGAGAGAGAGATAGAGTGATAAAGTGTGTGTGAGAGAGAAATGTGGAGGTTGTCACTGTATACAGTAATTCCATCACTCCATCATTCCTCAGTGTAGGAGTTGCTGCGTGCTTGTGGCGACTCTTCATATTCAGGGTTGCCAGATTTCCATCTCCTCATAATCACTCTTTTAATAGAACTGAGAAGAACGAGTGCTACGGAAAATTTCGGAACACTAAAATCAATAACGACATACGAACTGATATCTAGTTATAACTGGAAAGGAAAATGCTCAATCTGGCAACATTCGTTTAAGTATGTTCTCTTTTCTGGTCTCAGTCAGCCAGGAGAAGCATCTGAGATCTAACTGGAGAGACGGTGAAGCGCTGCCGTTCGTGTTGCTACGGGAAACCGAGCGTAAATTCATATTTTATAACTTTCCCCACCCCCCCCCGCCTCCAGGCCGTGTCGCTGGCTGGCTGTGTGGGAGCTGGTGTGCGTGGGCACTGAGTGGGTCCAGGCCCTCGTTTCCACCGTCTCGTTCGGCGTTATGCGCACAGACTCTCAGAACTACAACCAGGACCGGGAAGAGAGATATAATACCAGAGATTTTGACTGTAGTGTTAAAGATCACAGATTCGTTTAAAACTCTTTTGGGATGAACAGAAGAGACTTGAATTTAGGGATTTAGGGATCGTTTGGAAGCGACTGTAGCGACAGGTTTGCACAGTAAAAACGAGTCTTCACTGTTTTTTTTGTTTTTAAGCACGACATTAGACTGACAGGATTTACTGTATTTCTGCCTCGTATCGTTTCTCGTGACTGAGAAAACACAAACAGCTCGAATTTCCTATTAGAGGGACCAAAAAAAGCAGGAAGCGATAATTACCACATGCTCTATTTTCTTCTGTCTGTTGTGATTTGTGTACTGCAATTAAAAACATGAGCTTCGGGCAGCCTGATAAAAAAAAAAAAAAATTCACACTCGTACAAACACAAAGAGAAAGTTCAAGGTCATTATAGCAAAGGGGATGGATGGGAGATTTGCTTAATTGAAGGAGAAACAGTTACAAAAACAGGCACAGAGAACAGAAAGGGGGAGAAAAGTGGAAGGAGGGACTTGTTATAGAGGCGTGTCTGGTAAAGTAAAGGGGAAATCAAACTTTGATTGGGTGGGCAAGATGCAACTTTGGGTGGGCCTAGCTCCCCCCTTTTCCATTGCTGCCACGGGTAAATGGATTATAGATGTGGTTGAGGACATGCGGGTGGCTAATTTTAAAGAGTTAGATGTAGAGGATATGGATACGGAGACGGATGATCCGCTGTGGCGCCCCCTAGCAGGGTAAAGATACAGGCGGGTCTCGAATTCTCGAATCGAATGCGTTCATTTGTTTTGCTAATTAAATTTTTTTTTTTGTTTCACCATAAAAATCCCGCAGAATGAAATCCTTGACAGCATTGAATCCCAATGATTTTGTTTTATTAAACAGGCAAAAGCAAAGCGACACTGGAAAAGGCGATGTAATAAATGCATACCTCTATACCGAGGAATACAGACAAAGAAGGGAGGGAATAGAGAATAAGGGAAAAGGGATGTAAGCACCATAAATTAATCGAATAAATAAACCAATCAGCTCACACTTTTTTTGCTCGTCTTATTAGAAGCGACGGAGAGAGCTTGAAACGCGAAACGTAACTCGCTGAACGGAAATGAAAGCGAGGAAATGCTATATAACATGCTGAGTGGTGCGCCATGGACAACTGTCGGGACTCTATAAGAAGCAGAAGAGGAGTGTAAGGTCGCTGATCCGGGCTTAGTTTCTAAAGTTTTACACTTGTATATATATATTACACACTGAAAGTTTCTCGTCGACCTCAAGGTTATTGCGGTGGTGTACGGAAAAACGGCAGCGGTTGGACGTCCTTCTGGCGCTACTTCTTATCCCTTTGTTTCTGGAACAGAGAGAGACGAGAGCGTCAGCTTGTGGCTTCATGCGACACAGATCAATATAAATTACTCCAAATGATGACATGATGACACACTATAGAGAGTTAGAGCTGAATTTACGCGCCAGTGGGAGGGGCACAATTTTCAAGACTGGAAATATTCCATGGGAATTAACAGAAACAAACTGAAGCCACACCCCCTACATGCACTGTACATTCCTCCATAACACACATTTTGTATGCATGTCAGCTTATGATCAAACTAAATGTTTATATTTATGTTTGTATATGATACAGTTTATATAATTTTCCCCAAAATGTCTAATACGTTCCCATACATTCCCGTAAATTCCTGGTAAATTTCCAATTTGGAATATTTCCAAAATTCCCCTAAATGTACTGGGAATTTGCCTTTCCAACCCTACGCTTAAGAGTCGTTAGAGGTTCAATTATGGTGTAATAATTACTTGCAAATCATCACGTCACTAACAGTTACCTTTGAACTGATGAGATTCTGAACCACAATATGGCTGGAAAAGTCAGGTGTCCAAATACTTTTGTTCATACAGTGTACATAGACAGATTTAGTGTATTAGTCAAACCATATAAAGTACTCGAACAACTACAAGACACTCTGGTACCACAAATGTGTGCTGGTGGGGGGTCGTTAATGAACGATTCGTTCATTTTAAACAAGTCTTTAATGTGACTCAGAAGAATGAATCGTCTCAGAGAGTGATTCGTTCATTTTTTACTGTACGCGAATTAAGTAGTTTATCTCGTGAGTCCTCTGGTACGAGTCGTTCGTCCTTTTATCATGTGAATCCTACATATGCTATGCAGTGCTTTACACAGAAAACACCATTGAGTAGTTCATCTGATGAGTCGTGTGGTACGAGTTGTTCGTTTTTTTTATCAGATGATTCTATTTTTAATATATATATATATATATATATCTTATTGGAACTTTTTGAAACTGTAACATTTTATTTGATTTCTGATCAAAGGAACAAAACGAGCTAAATGACTCAAAGAGAATTTCTTTGATTTTGATGAACGAGATTTAAAGGACCAAGTCACTAAAATGACCCGATCTTCCCATCACTAGCGTGTGTGTGTGTGTGTGTGTGTGTGTGAAAAAAAATTAACTGCCTTAAAGACACTCCCTATGCATAACTACATCAAGCGAGAGCGTGGACGCTCCTGTGATCTATACTCCAGTGCTATCTGTATTATTGCCTAGCAACAAGTAATTAAGGCAGCATTGCTAGGAGACCGTTTCAACCACGAGGAGGTCTACAGGGAGGATCTGAAGCCCAGACACAACATGCTCTGTGGAGTTGGGTTCGAAATGCTGGACCTATCAATCATTATGTTTAGATGATCAGATTTTAAATGATTGATATGAACTTATAGAAGGTTTCTGTTAAAACTAAGTGAAAGGAAACTGCAGTGTGTGTGTGTGTGTGTGTGTGTGTGTGTGTGTGGGTGTGTGTATCAGACATCTAGCACCTTCTAACGCAATTGCATCAGGTGTATTATTTTCAGAAAATCACTCAATTTCTCACAGACTAATTGGGAATTAAAAAAGAATACATCTGAAACATGTAAACAAGTATGTATACATTTGCGCCGCACATGTCGCTTTTATAGCCTTTGGATTTATTGTATTACTTATGTATCTTTATCGTGTTGCTCAATCTAGTTTTTTTTTATATTATCGTTTTTTATTTATTTATTTTTTTTTACGAATTGTTTATATGTTGCCCCACATTCTTTTGTTTGAGTCACAGACTTATTTCGGTTCTTTTCTTTTCTCCTGTCTGTACATATAACATTTAAAACCTACTGAAATGTGATCTACTGTATGTATTTAAAAAAAACTGATGTAGGTGTGTTTTCTTTTGTCATTTTATGTTCTATTTGCTCAAAAAAAGAAAGAAATTCCCGGAATGCTATTACGAAAGAGCGTACGCTCGGGTTTAATATGTGTTCCTGAGAGCTTCTCTCATCAGGTACCTGCTGTGATAAGAGCACCTGTAAAGTTCAGTAGATTAATTACGGGTACATTGTGTTCACACGGTCATAAGAAAAATCTAAGCCATTTATTAATCCTGATGTTTTGAGTTTCTTCTTGAATAATCCTACATCATATATAAATCCTATATACAGACCGCAACCCAATTGAACCTATACACAAGCCTTTTTTTTGCTACTGCTCTTTATATATTACCATGTAAGTATGTATACAGATTAGAAATGTTACACCGATTATTGACACCATACTGATTAGAAATGTTAGCCTGATCAGCGATATTACAGCGAAATCGACTTTGACATTTAAGGCGTTTGGCAGATGCGTTTATTGACCTTCAGAGGTCAATAAATCTCTAATCTACAACCCTTTCCCTAAAATGTTACACTAATTAGGGATATAACACTGATGTTATTAGTGACGTTATACCGATAAAAATTTTACACTGATCAGAAGTGTTACATTTGAACAGTTACAATGAATTGTGATGTTACATTGTACAAAATACATTGTTAAAGGTTACACCAGTTAATGATGTTACACTGATTAGAAGTGTTACACACCGATTTGTGATGTTACACTGATTAGAGTTGTTACACTGATTAGAGATGTTACACTGATTTGTGATGTTAAACTGATTAGAAATGTTACACTGATTAGAAGTGTTACACTGATAAGTAGTGTTACACTGATTAGAAGTGTTACACTGATAAGTAGTGTTACACTGATTAGAACTGTTACTGTACATTAAAGATTTTACACAGATTTGCGATGGTACACTGATTTGAAATGTTACACTGATCAGAAGTGTTACACTGATTAGTGATATTACACCGGTTAGAAATGTTACACTGCTTCTTGGCGTTACACTGATTAGAAATGTTACACAGATTAGTGATGTTACTCTTTGCCTTTGAAAACAGACGATTTTATTTTGAGACATTTTGAAACAAAATTTGGAATAATGAAAAAAAAAGGTTTGAAGGTGTGAGGGAGCTGTTTTTCATCTAATCGATGTGAAGACATTTCCAGAAGCATGGTTATACAAATCCCCTTCAGGCTGCTAGCAATAATTTTTTTACATTTTTATTTGAATCTTGTCCTGCCCTGATTAGAAGGTCAGGATGAAAACATGAATATGATGGACTTTGGGGCCACAGGTGTTTGTAGGTCAATAAGCAATAGACACCTCATTCCCATTAGAACATAACTAGATGTTTTTTGAACAACAAAAGCTGCAGGTGTTTTGGGCAGGACATCTTATTAAAGAAGAAAGCGTAAATGATAACATATAAACCACTAATTAAACATGAAAAGCTCCAATCGAAAGAACTGAGGCAGAGGTGTAATAAATCCCTGTGGGATAAACCCCTAAGGAAAAGCACTTTCAGGTTCCTGTTTGTGCATTCACACCATCTTGTTTTGGAGGGAACGCTGTTTTCCAAAATTTTGTGTTTGTGCTCACCTCTTCTCTTGGTTTGTCATCCTTCATCTTCTTCCTCGTCATGTGACCCCGGAAGCCGGCCTGGATCTTAGCGGCAGCCTTGTTAGCGGTTGGGTCGTCCAGGGGGATATCCATGATGTCCTCGTCTTGTGGCTGAGCACAGCCCTCCTAGAGGTCAGAAAGCAATGTGAGAGCGGCCATGTTGGTTATTAGTCACTGAAATTATTGGTATTCCAATAAAAATGAACAATATTCCCACTATGTGTTAACACTTAAGTAGTGTAAATTGTAAAGTATTGTAATTGTTGTCATATTTATTCTCTTCCCAACAAACACGTATAATTTCTTTTAGTCTTTTAAACCCAAATTCAACACGTGTGATGATGATCATGATTCTCATTACAATATAAAACTAATGATCTGTTCTACACCAAATCCATACCAATTACTACGCAACAATCTTCATAGACTCATTAAAGCAAGTTATATCCAGACGACATAATGTCCTTACAGCTCAACCAACTAATCAGTGTGGCATTTCCTCGGGCCATGAAATTCCACCGATTCCCTTTAGCTTTAGCTTTAATGAACCAGGCTGCAGTTGAAGCCACACTTTCTTCCCTGTGGGGTTCTGTGAGGGCTTTTTTTCCCCGGTCCCATATGGCTAATTGTTGTCATCATTGCCCATTGAAGGCGCGAGTTTCCGACATCGCATCTAATTTAGCCGGTCCGCTGGGGGTTCAGTGCTCTGCAGAGACGGGTACCTTGCTGATCCCAAGCTTCACCATGGAACTTTTCAAGGAACCGTGTTGAGCAGAACGGAAGCGTGATGTTCCTAAGAGGCTGCTATGCCATTACGGAGGGATAAACATGCGATCTATCGTACGACAAACAAGGCCTCATGGGCTTGCCACTCACTGGCTCTCTCTCTGCTCAAAGGCCTTTCGCAGTAACCGAAGCTGCACAAGACTTTGTGTTTTTTCGGCTTCGAATATTGATAGCCTTCATTCATAACAAAATTGTGTAAAAATTGTGCTTAGCAACCGAGTCCAATACGACACCGAAACATCTTGGGTGAAATTGCCCCTGCAAGTGCGTATCGCATCGGTCTGGAACATGCAAATGGCCATCTGTCTCATCGTTCACAAGCGTTGGATCCTGCTCAGATAATGCAGCTAGTGTTAACGTTTCCAGAAAGTTCTCAGCCCCCAAGCCGGAACCTACGCTTATGCAACGTCCTTCGCCGCTTGCGCTGCTGACTCTTTGTGTCGGCGGGCTTCGAGTAGAGATGTCAAAAATGTTGAACGTTGTTTCCAGCAAACATTGTGACAGATAATAAGACAACAGCATTTCAGGCAAAGTGCAAATTTCGCTGCGCCTCGGCAACCCGGGGCGGCTGCTTAATTACTACTTACACAGCAGACTCACTCTAAACCTACTCATCCTCCACACACACACTCGCACACGACAAATCCAGTGTTATCATACATTTAAAAATACTTTGTATTACTTACTGCTAAACACCAAAGACCAGAAGGACTTTTGCTTACATAAGGTTTTAAAATAACACTTCAGTGATATACTGTAGAGGTTTTGATGTTAAATAACAGTTAAGATAAACATGGCGATTTCATTTATAAGTGCAACCGCTGTCCAAGGTGCTGATGTACATTTTAATAGCAATTAGTTTTTAGGAATGATACAAGTAACAGTTAACATTGTATCTGTATTGCTGGCACTTGGTTACCAAATACACCCATTTTCTGTACCACTTTATCCCAGACAAGGTCACGGGTGCGGGGGAGTCCGAAAGCCAAACAAAGCAGGGGACAAGTTGAACAGAATGCAAACCTATCAGAGGGCACAAATCTATTAAGTTTGAAATGACACTCAACAAACCCAATATGTCTGTGGCCTGTTGGAGAAAACCAGAGAACCAGGAGGAGCAAAGCACAGGAGGAAATCTCAAACTCTGTGCACACAGGATTCGAACCCTTAACCCCAGAGGTGACAGGTTTTAAGTCGTGAGACATCATTGCATCGCAGAAACCCCCTTCAAGAACCTCAATAGGATCCTTTTTTTTTTGTTAAATTGATCACATTTCCATATGCACAAACCGAATCTCATTGTCTCTAAACCAAAAACTCCTAAAAAAACATTTGTATGAGAGTGTGTCATGGAGTATAGCGTTTACGAAGCCACGGCTCTTTAAACCGCCCACATCAAACCGTGATCCGAAGTCTATGGGATGATCTGAACAAAACCTGAACAAAATAACACACCGATCCGTCGCCCTGTTCAGATGTGCGGATTTTAAGCCATTTTAAGTATTTTTTCTTTTTTCTTTTTTGTTTGCATACCCAATTAGTTTGCATTCCCAAAACCTACAGGTGCTTCTACGTCTCCTTCAGGTCTCCTGTCACACTCTGAGCTTTGAGGAATCATGGAAAAGGTGAAGAAAATGGTCTGAGATGTGGATTTCTAGTGGTGTTTCTAGTCACAGACCAGCCTGGAATCCACATCCCACACACTCACACACTTACACACTTACACACACACACACACACACACACACACACACACACACACACACACACACACACACACACACACACACAGCTGATTCTTATGTAACTCCTCAGCAGGTGGAGGCGTCAATTATAATTCAGAACACATTGGTGACATTTTGGAAACCTTTCTGGAGCTTTCTGTTCCAAAAAGAAAAGAAAAGAAAGAAAGAAAAAAAAAAGAAAGAAAGAAAGAAAGAAAGAAAGAAAGAAAGAAAGAAAGAAAAGCAGCAACAGACAATTCAAATAATTGTTTTATTAAAATTATTTCTTATTTTATTTACTTACTTTTCGACAGTCCATAGTAATGAGGTTTTCTCTGAGAGTAGATGAGCAGGTCGCCCTCAGGTAACAGTTCCTCTGGAGTCTCCGGTCCGCGCGCCTTCTTCTCCTCTGATCTGTAGCGCCTCGCGCTCAGTCCCACCTCCGCGCGACTCAACCTTGCCGACAAATCAGACCGCGCGCTCGTGCGAGACTCCGCCACCGGGCGACCAATCAGCTTAAGAACAGCTCAGGTAACAACCAATCAGCAGCCGGGACATGATAATTAGGCCTGAGGAACATCTTTCACTTCTTCTCACCTTTGCATTGGGGATTTAAAGATCGGATCATTTGAGTGACTCGGTTCTTTGACTCTTTTTTTTTTTAGTCATTTAGTTCATTTAATCAAAATGAACGAATCTTTTTTTGGAGTCATTTAGTTCATTTCGTTGCCTGGATCAGAAATATATATATATTTAATAAACAAATTCCCCCCAACACCTCTACATACACAAACTTTGACCATAGTTCCAATTATGTAAATATGACAAAGTTGCTAAGGATAAATGATGATAAACAGAATGAGAAGCTTCACCTCAGGTCTTCTGGTCCATGTTGTTAGTTCTTTTGTACTAGATGCACTAGTCCTCTACACCAAGACACATGTTAGCGAGAAGCTAAAAACAGTTAATTTGTGAGGATTTTATTACCTTCACAGTCTGGAATTGTGTGAAGTCTTTATGTAAATGTACTAATGCACTAAAGTAATTTTTTGGCTACTTTAGTTTTACTGAGTATCAACAATATAACCAACTTTTACTCAACTACATTTAGAATTCAATACATGTACTTTTTACCCCGCAATATTTTAACTGACAATGGCGTTACATCACACACACACATTTTTGGCATTTGTTTTCCTTGTGTATAAATGTAATTATTGTAATAATCAGTACAGTATTCATTTTATATAAAAAAAAGACTAGAAATACAATTATATCAGATTATTTGCTCATTCTGTGTATTAAAACTGTTAAAAGCAAGTCAGTAAATCTATGAACCATTTGAGGAATAAGAAATTGCAATGAAACTGTTGAAATCTCAACAGCTAAAGAGTACAAAAGTATCTATAGTAATATATTATTATTATTATTATTATTATTATTATTATTATTATTATTATTATTATTATCTATAGTATATTGATCACACACATTTAGGTTTGATGTTAAATGAAAATAATCAGTTTTTTTGGGATTAATTCATTGAACACGTTCGTATGTAGAAAAACATACAGTAATACAATTACAATAATCACACTTTGATTCAATTATGCATATAATTGATTGAAAATCCTTGATAAGATACAGCATGTATAAACAGCTTCTCACTGTTATTAAGACGAGACGCTCGATCAAATCAGAGTCTGGATCTGTGATGATCACAAATGTTGAGCTCAGTAGCTCCTACTTTTATACCAAAGACTGTAGAAAGAACATTTACTTATAATCCTGTACTCCAGTGCTCATGTTAGTTCTCACTCTCCAGTGTTCTGTACTGTTGAAAGATTTATGATCAAACTCTTGATGTCACCCATATGAGGATGGTTTCCCCTTTTGAGGCTGGTTCCCCTCAAGGTTTCTTCCTCATAACATCTAAGGTAGTTTTTCCTGGTCACAGTCGCCACGGCTGCTCATCAGGGATAAATACACACCAAAATACACAAAATATTCTATTTATATAGAACGAAAACAAGCTTTAGTTTTAGCATGCTGATGAACGTAAGACTGAATTTTGTTAGCAAAGAAATGATTTGTTGTCCCATTTAGTTTGCTTTAAGCTGCAACAGACTAATTTCAATTTTAGAATATGATTTCTTTTTTCGTTTTGAAAAATATAGTACCAAGGTTGAAGTAAGTCTGGACTGCGGATAGGTCCTGAGAAGGAGAAGTGTGGAGGAAGCGGGGGGGTTATAACAAACACTCGAGGAGTACTGTATCCTTGAGTGACTCCCACACACATCTTTACAAGTATCTCACTTGAAAAAAAAAACAAAACAAAACAAACAAAAAAAAAACTCTAAAATGCAGATTTATTTTTCTTTATTGAGTAAATGATCTTGCCATGGTAATAAGAAAAAAGAAATAACTTTAGTCACATGATTAGATACCATTCATAGTTTTAATAAATATGAGATTTTTTATTGATTATTTTTATTATTATACATTATTTTATTATACATTAATTATTACGTTTTTAAAGTATGTTATATAATACTATTGATACTACAGTTCAACCTGAACATACATCCTCTAGAATAATGTTACCAGTGCATCCTCGTTCAGTAAGATCATCACCACAGCAGCTATAAATGATGTTCACAGATTTGCAACTTTGTCCTTATCTCATGTGCAGCACTTACACGAGGTAAATATTGGGTAATAATTACTGGAAGAAAGAACAGAAATCCACAAAACTCTCTTGTTTGTACATCTTTTCTTTTCCAGAAGCTTCACTTGTGTTGTTTACAGGCCAGTTATCCCTAAGGCCTGTGTGTGGGTTGAGGTGGAGCAGGATGAAACATTAACTCTATGGCAACCCCTAACACCCCATATCACAGCTTACAGTATCTATCTATCTATCTATCTATCTATCTATCTATCTATCTATCTATCTATCTATCTATCTATCTGTCTGTCTGTCTGTTTGTTTGTCTGTTTGTCTGTCTGTCTGTCTGTCTGTCTGTCTGTCTGGTGACTGCTAGATAAAATTCTAGGTTCTATTTTAAAGTTAAATAAAAATTTAAATGAAGATCAAACATATTTTTCTCCTTCTGCATCTTCTTCTTCTTATATTTAATAATAGTTTACCATTGTATCACACACACATCTTTACTATTTGTTTCCCTTGTGTATGAATGTAATAATACCAATATGTGCACTTGACTGTAACCTGTTTCCCAGGATAAATTTATACATAAATGGTTTGTTCCAAGCGAAGAGCTCATTAATAAATTTCAGTTTAAAAATTATTATAAAATTATATTAATTTATTCATGTTTTTCAGCATAGAAAGTGATTAAAAAACAAGTCTGTTTATCAATTATTCATTTCAGAAAAATTGCACTAGATTAAAGATATATAAATATATATATATATAATTTATTTATTTATTACACATATTATTGTTTCAAACCTACAAATTTACTGAGGACAAACCTACACACAGAAGAGAGTTTTATTGAAACAAATACATAAATACTTTTTACCATTATATATACATACTAAATTAAGGAACTTATGTTAATTTTAGAATCTGTAGTAACAAAAAATACATTACTGGGGTCAAAACTCACAAATTATCTGTAAAATTTGCCTACACACAGACATGAGTTTTATTGAAACATATATAAATACACAATTACACTTCAGAATACATTTTTATCACATGTTGAAGCCATGATAATTGTCGTACGATTATCACACACACACACACACACACACACACACACACGCACACACACACACACACACACACACACACGAAAGGATTTGCTACCATCTAGTGTTCTGTGGTCATTAGTAGTGTAAGAGAGAAATTCTTTACTTAGGTCATACAGTGATGCTAGAGAAATGCTATGATTTTTTAAAAACGTCTATGAGAAATATTGCACAAGGTTTAAACTATATCACCAGTTTCATTCAGCGTTAGTTTTACGACGTTCAAGCACATTTCTCGTCTCAGCAGCAGCCAAAGAGAGACACAAACAGAATGCATCCAAGGAGAAGAAGAAGATGGTCTTGAGCATAGCCTCAGAGAGAGAGAGAGAAAAAAATCATAATCAAAATTGCTTTCCAGATGATCTCATCCATTGCACATGGTAGAGAAATCACTCATACTGTATATAGTGTTATGAATGAAGCTGTTCTAAAAAATGCATAAAAAAGTCTGTAGGAATAAAATCAGGACTGAAGCGTAAGCTCAACTTAAGATCATTACGTTGACACCAGTTCCAAAGTTTAAAGTTTACACCATGCTCACTGTTATCCTCCTGGGTGGACTGGTTCACTACATAGATGAATTGTTCCTTCATGACTATCTGCTGATGCATCGTTCCATATTGATTGTTCTATCTCGCTGTACTGCATGACTCGTTTTAAACCCTAAGCCGAATGCTTTCCCGGTTCTTACTGGCATTCTGGGGGAATTTCTCATTAAAGTCATGATTTTTTAAAAGCACATGCACATTACAAGATCTTCGGATTGATCAAAACAGCTTTTCTTCATATCCATAATCTCTGACTAAACACTATATGAGAACAAAATAGAGAGTCTGTCAACATTTAGACATACCCGAGTGTTCTTCATTGTCCGTCGGAGGTGTGGAAGAATCTGAACAGAAAATAAACCAGATTAATGAATTATAGTTCAGTCATTAGAGTTCATTGTAGGATTTCTAATTGCAAAAATATGCCATTGTCCTGGAAAAAAATGTTAAATGGGATGTCGAATCATACTACAAGATACTGGTTTTATTCAAACATTTTAAATCAGGTAGAAAATCCCTGTACATATTCTATGTATAATGAGAGAAAAGAAAATATAACAGAAGACTATTTGTAGCATTTATTTATCAGAAGCACACCTCATGCTTCTATTGCTCACTTAATATCAAAAAATCTAAATATTTAGATTTTTATATACTAAATAAAATGTGTTTTCTGGAGGTTAATTTACTGTGCAGAAGTTTGTGCCCTGTTACCTGTTCTTATAACGGGAAAATATTAACCTATTCGATTTATTTATTAAATTTTTATTCAGATTTTTACAATCGGTTTATCTACAAAAAGAAAGTAAACAAAAAGACTTCACCAGTGGTCAGTACGGTCTGTCGATCTTTTCCGAAACGAGATCCCCAACACTCTCTATGCCCATTTAATCACAATCTGTGTAAACAACCGAAGCAAATATTGCATCCAAAGATTGTTCAGAACTCATGATACATGTTAGAGGTCTTTATTGAAGCTGATATTAGGATTTCTGCTGATATTATTAGAACATATTAGTATGATCCAGAAACTGTTTGGTGAAGCAGCGATATAGTGCAGTATAATACACTCTAAAGAAAAGTGTTATCTACCCTCTTCTACATACATGAGCTCACAGATGCCTATAAAAGGCAAGAAGTATTAAAAGAAATGGGTGCATTTACTTTACAGCAATTCTTCTTAGGAAGCAGGGGTCAGAGTACAGGGTTAGATACAGCACCCCTAGAGGACAAGTGCTTTGCTCATCGACCCAAGAGTGGCAGCTTGGTGATACTGGGGCTTGAACTTTCAACCTTCCAAATTGATAACCCAGAGCTTTAACCACCAAGCCACCACTAGTGTTGCTGTAATTGGCACAAAGACCTTCTCAAAGTTGTCAATTTTATGGGGACTCCCAGCAGGATGGCTGTAGCATTGTCATGATTTGATCTTCAGACAAAATTTTTCACTGTGATATCACTCGGGACACAAACTTATGCACTGCCCTGTATGAATGCATTAGGTTACGTACCTGTCACCTTGACGAGCTCGATGATAAAATCCGAGAAAGAGTGACGCTTGCTCACAGAGCACACATGCTTCCCAAAGTCATCCTCCTTCACCGTATCGATGACGAGAGTGATGTTCCCTGGGGTGTAAAGCGTTGAGTAGCCCTGTGTGCAGTTCCTGTAGTCCTTGTGCTTGATGAAATGGCAGAGCAACTGGCTTTTGGGACTTTTCCACTGCAGAGAGAGCTGCTTGATGGCTCCTTGTGCCTCGTACTCATACTCGCAGGGCATACTGAGCTTCCTCGCAGGTAGAGATCCAAGCTGCAGGGCTGTCACTGGGCCAGGTAGAAATGAGATTAAAGCAAGTTGAATTGTTGAACAATAGAGCATCGATATTTTCACACAGAAGCTCATGCTTTACGCTTATCACATACTTTACAGCACACGGACATTCTTTTATTCACATATCAGAACGCAGGGTCAGCCATGATACCGTACTCCAGCACAAGGGGTTAAGGGACTTGTTTAAGGGCCCCAGCAGTGGCAGCTTGGCGATACCACGGCTTGAACACAGACCTTCCAATCAATTACCATGAACCCCAACCAATTAGCTACCACCCTCCCTAAACAGTCAACAGTAAAAGGTATGTGTACGCTCCATTTGTTCTGAAAAAAATGTGAAATATGGAGCCTTCATTCCTTTTTTTAATAGAAATTTTAAATATTCTATTAGAAAAATACGTGTTTAAAAAAAAAACAAAAAAAAATTACAGAATTCATTTTTCCGATTTTCAAAACATAAAAACGAACGAACGCAAAACTCGTGTTGTGCAAAACCGTTTAGAATTAAAAAGCCAACATCCAATAACATCAACAACAAGAACAACAACAAGAACACCAGCGACAACATCCACGATAACAATATAAAACAATAAGATCACCAGCAAACATTAACATCAGTGACAACAAAATCAGCAGCAGCAACAGCAATACAATAAAACAACATCGATATCAACAACTAACATATCGACAGCCATAATATCCATAGCAACAGCAAACCTGAACATCATCTACAACAATTACTGTTATGATTGACCTGATCTAGGGACAAAAATACAAGATAAATAAACAAATTATTATTATCAGTATCATTATTATTATTATTATTATTATTATTATTATTATTAGTAGTAGTAGTAGTAGTAGTATTAGTAGTAGTAATAGTAGTAGAATCCACATATTTACAACAATGAGCTGAAGCAGTAAGTTTTACTGTACCTTCATCTGTTTCAGGTCCTCAATTGTCACCTGGTTCACCAGAGCAGGATCTATGAGAATATGTCAAAATTTACTTTATTACCAACATAACAGACCTTAACATCATGCATGCAACACAATGTACAGTTTTTTTTTCTGGATTATGTAGGATTATTTTTATTGTCTGGACAACATTAACACCGGATGACATCAGACACATGTGTGTTATCATTTGATGACACTATATGAAATTGTGGCATGTTATTGGCAGCACACAGTCTCACCTTTCTTGTTTTCAGAGCTGTTATTTTGCGTGTTGCTGAAGGACTGCCCCATGTCTGAACTGGTCTGAGGTGTCACGTTTGCCTTTACCTGATTCACTTTGCCCTTCTTATCATTCTTGGACAATTCATTTGGCACATCTGCAATGTCACTCTACATCAAGACAACATTAATTAGAACTACGTACAGTTTTCTGTAACTTATACAGTGCAGACAGCAGCACCATTAAAAGTAGTCAGCCAAAGTGTGTATATAATGAGCATACCGTTTCAATGCCAAGAGCTCTCATTTGATCTGCGCGTTTCTCTGCTATGGAAAGGAACTTCTTTGGGTCTGAGAGAGCATCCACAATAGCTAGAAACAGGACAGTCACAGAGAGTACAGTGAGGTGAGCAAAAAAAACATCTCATGGTTATTATTTCTGACAGTATGTCCTAAATACCCAAAAATAATTCAATCTGAAAATGAACAAATGTGGAGCTTTGCTCTAATGTCACTGATGTTTATTGTTATTAGTGCATTATTGCAGCCTTCTCTTGTCCTCAGCCAGCACCTCCATGAATAAATTGTGCTGTTCATTAGAGACCAGCAGCACAAAGGCTCCAGGTGAAAGAAAAATAACCATGAGCACACACACACACACACACACACACACACACACACACAAAAATACACACGCAACAAGCCTCTTCCAACAAACAGCAGAGAAAGAGGACTCACTTGCCTTTCAGCACATGCTAATCAAAAACACATATTCATGCATCTTATTAAAACATCTCAAAGGAGAGGCGAGATCATGAACCTCCAACACCCAATCTGCTGTTGGCTGGAAGAACAAAGAGGAAAATCCAAGAGTGGGACAGTAGTTTCATATTCTCTTTGGCCTTTTAAAAAGCAAATGATGACCGATTGGCTTTATTTTACAAGTGAAATAGTGTAAAGCATACACTTAAAAGCTCAACATACAACAGCTAATTTTGTAATTAATTTAATAATCAAATAAATATGAAGCAAAAGCATGTCAAATATCAAGTTTAAGAGTGATACCTGACAAGAAATACAAGAATTTAATCGCATTCAAACTTCTTTTTGTAATATGTGCAAGTGCATGTAGTTAAAACATGCAATTACCTGCAATAAAATATGCCTCAGTTTTGCCAGTAAATTTCTTACACATTCCCTGACAAAATACTATGTCACTAATACGTACAAGTACCCCATGTAAATGTATCTCCCTCCTGAAGTTTTCTACATGTATTAAACATTTAAAAAACCTCCCAAACCATTTATTCTGGAAAAAGATCACACACTAAGCAGGTGCTCAGAAGGACAGAAGGGCACTAGGGGTTGAGAGGAAGTCTACAGAGATGCCTGGCTCTCAAACACTTATCATCTGGGAAGATCTAGGTCACTGCTACACGGCAAAGATGTGCTCTGAGTGCAGACTGGACATGTAGTGTATCAACCAAATGCCAGAGGGGGCTCCTGGTTATAGAGTATAATTCTCATTTTATTTCCTCAGAGTAAACAAACCTAATTGATTTATCCTAATTGATTCCCTTTCAATTCCTTATTGGTTGGAAGTTTGTAATCTATGTACACTTTTTTGGTTATTTTTGGTTATTATTGGCCTTTTCGAGTACCCAGTACAGAATTTGAATAGATTACTCAAGGACACTAATGATGTAATTTATGAGATGGGGTGCTGGAAAAAAATGTGCATTGTCAAAAATGAATTAGATACTATTAATGCAGAAAGAAGCAATTAAATTATCTTTATAGTAAATAAAGAACTTATATATAATGATTAGGTAACGTTGATGCAAAAGATTTTCAGTTTTCCTTTATTTAATCTTTTTTATTGTTTGACTCAGGCCTAAAAGACATTTCTAAATTGTGCTTTGAAATAGAATTTAATATAATCTATCGATAAGGCAGTCGAGTTTTCCATGAGTTTGAAACACTGTTTTGACATTTGTCAATACTAAGCAAAAATCTCAGTTAAAATTAAGACTTGAATAAATGCACCAGTTTTTCAGTTGAGCTGATAATCTAAAAAAAAAATTACATTTGGACTTGCAGATGTGTGTACATAAATGTGATTATATTGAATACAATATTTGCTTTTGTATTTGTCAATTGAACATTGTACTATTGTACAAATTATTATTAGTAGTAGTAGTAGTAGTAGTAGTAGTGGTATCATCATCATCATCATCATCATCATCATCATCATCATCATCAGGGCAAAAATAAATTAAAATATATTTTAAAATAAATAAACTACTATATTTTTGTATTTTAATAATACAAAAAAAAATACTTTTACAAGGGCGAATAAAATGTCTTCACAAAATTCCACTAATTGGTTTATTTGATCATCTTCCCTCTTACACCAACTCAGTAAATTAAGTAAACAACGTTTGATAGCAACAGCTTTTCTCTGGCAGAGTCACACAATAAATCTGACACATGCAACCAGTTAACAGATCAAATATTCACACCCATAAACCCTGTGATCTCCCAGATAAAGATTAGTTTTAAAGTGTGAATGAATCATAATTGTATCCTTATGTAGTTACTTGGTGTTTGGTAATAAAGGGCTACTTTAGTCATTCATTCCTTAATTAGGGTACCATATTCTGCAATCAAATATTTATTTATTAATCATTGGACGCCTATTAGAAAGCTGGCAGCCTGCACGTTTCTTACCTTCACCACCTTCTTCCATATGAATCAATTTTCTGTTCTGATCTCAACAAGTCTGGCTAAACTACTGAGTAAGGACCAATCAAAGGCCACATTTTTATGATGTCATCATGTAGACGTCTACAAAGTATTTTTCAAAATACCAAACAATAAAGTTTATTGATACACAATATTAAGCAATTTTCATCAACCCTCTCAAATACAAATGACAAAATCCAATTGTATATTTTTAAATGCGTATTTAAAATACATGCACCATAAATACTTCTCACCCATGATGATACTCTTCCTAAAGTATTGTCAGATTCTCTCATCACAGAACCTTTATAGCTGCAGGTGGTCTTCCAGTACTGGTACAAAGCCATTCGTTTTCATGTACACTTCTCTTTCAATTATCTTGAGTAGTGTAATTTCAGTTACTATTCTTTATTCGAGTGTATTTATTGATGCGACGGAACCCCATCGAGCGTCTTATCCAAAGCACAGGAAACCCACCAGTGCTGTTAATGGAGAGTTTTAATGGTTTGTGAGGCCAACAATGGCTCACAACAGGAGCACTGTTATGCTCCAAACAACAAAACATGAAGCATTTGACATTTGACTATGGGAATGTACAGTACAGGGGAACTACAGGAATGTAGAGGACAGGGGAACTATGCGAATATATTGTATAGGGAGCTTTTCGAATGTACAGTACAGGGGAACTATGGGAATGTACAGTATAGGGGAACTATGGGAATGTATAGGGGAACTATGGGAATATACAGTATAGGGGAACTATGGGAATGTATAGGGGAACTATGGGAATATACAGTATAGGGGAACTATGGAAATATACAGTATAGGGGAACTATGAGAATGTATAGGGGAACTATGGGAATATACAGTATAGGGGAACTATGGAAATATACAGTATAGGGGAACTATGGGAATGTATAGGGGGACTATGGGAATATACAGTATAGGAGAACTATGGGAATATACAGTATAGGGGAACTATGGAAATATACAGTATAGGGGAACTATAGGAATATACAGTATAGGGGAACTATGGAAATATACAGTATAGGGGAACTATGGGAATGTATAGGGGGACTATGGGAATATACAGTATAGGGGAACTATGGAAATATACAGTATAGGGGAACTATGGGAATGTATAGGGGGACCATGGGAATATACAGTATAGGGGAACTATGGGAATGTACAGTATTGGGGAACTATGGAAATATACAGTATAGGGGGACTATGGGAATGTACAGTATAGGGGAACTATGGAAATATACAGTATAGGGGAACTATGAGAATGTATAGGGGGACTATGGGAATATACAGTATAGGGGAACTATGAGAATGTATAGGGGGACTATGGGAATATACAGTATAGGGGAACTATGGAAATGTACAGTATAGGGGAACTATGGGAATGTATAGTATAGGGGAACTATGGGAATATACAGTATAGGGGAACTATGGGAATGTACAGTATAAGGGAGACTATGGGAATATACAGTATAGGGGAACTATGGAAATGTATAGTATAGGGGAACTATGGGAATGTATAGTATAGGGGAACTATGGGAATGTACAGTATAGGGGAACTATGGAAATGTATAGTATAGGGGAACTATGGGAATGTATAGTATAGGGGAACTATGGGAATATACAGTATAGGGGAACTATGGGAATGTAGAGTATAAGGGAGACTATGGGAATGTACAGGGGGACTATGGGAATATACAGTACATGGGAACTATGGGAATGTACAGTATAGGGGAACTATGGGAATGTACAGTATAGGGAAACTATGGGAATATACAGTATAGGGGAACTATGGGAATGTACAGTATAGGGGAACTATGGGAATGTACAGTATAGGGGAACTATGGGAATGTAGAGTATAAGGGAGACTATGGGAATGTACAGGGGGACTATGAAAATTTACAGGGGAACTATAGGAATGAACACTATAGGAGAACTATGGCAATGTACTGGGGTAATATTTTCATTAGGAGTGATGAGGATGGACAGGATTAAAAACAAGTTCATTTGAGGGACAGCGCATGTAGGACGGAGACAAGATGAGGGTGTTGAGATTGAGATGGTTTGGACATGTGCAGAGGAGGGACATGGGGTATATCAGTAGGAGAATACTGAGGATGGAACCACCATAAAGGAAGAAAAGAGGAAGACCAAGAAGGAGGTTCATGGATGTGGCGAGGGAAGACATGCAGGTAGATGTAGAGGACAGAGTAGTATGGGAACTATGGTAAGGTACAAGGAAACAATGGGAATGTACAGTATAGGGGAACTAGAGAAATGAACAGTACAGTACAGGGAAACTATGGTTCCTGGCTTTTTCAGTGGTATTTATGCTGCAGAGCCACTAGTAAGTGGCACAACGGCACCAACCACGGAAGCAGAATTCCTTCAAGCTGCTTGGGCGCAATTTTTTGTTCATTTATTCTAAAGATCTTTCTTAATATTTATGCCATTTGCCAGACGCCTTTATCCAGAACCTTTTACAATGAGTTCATTTATACAAATGAGAAATTCAAATTTCAAGGCTCAAGGATTTGAACCATTTTATCATATCATCTTAACCAATGAGTTTAACATCATACAAAGGGCTTAAACGACTCTTGAGGATCTCACTAGCATAATAATAAATTGCCTACTGTGTCTTTAAAAAAAAAAAAAGAAACTAGACCTTTTCTCAAATAATCCAATCTACAATTAAATGCTGGTTTACGTTTGTCACAGACCCAAACAGGATTTCTCAGGATCTCAGTCTCGCTATGTGTGGAGGTGGTATCCCAGCCATGCCAAGCTGCCACTACTGGGCCCCTAAACAAGGCTCTTAACCCCATAGCTGCTAAGTTGTATGAATGATGTAAATGTTAGTTGCTCTGGATAAGGGCGTCTGCCAAATAGCAATCATGACATCTACACCTGTCACTGGACCCCAAATCCTGTGATGTTGTTTATCAATGATACACCAATCAGACATAACATTATGACCAACTGCCTAATGTTGTGTTGTTTTCCCTTTTGCTACCAAAACAGTTCTGTCTTATCTAACATGAACAGCAATTTGAGCTACAGATGCTCTTCTGTTGGACCAGCCTTTTGGAGCACTTTCAAAAGATACTCACCACTGCAGACCAGAAACACCCCCACTCACACATTCCCATTTTGGAAATGCTCTGTCCCAGTCGTCCAGTCACAATTTGGCCCTCGTTTAAATTAAATCCATACGCTCGCCCATTTTTCCTGCTTCAAACACGTCAACTTTGAAAACAAAATGTTGCTGCCTAATAAATCCACTACCAGGTGCCACGATGCAGATATAATCAGTGTTATTCACTTCACCGTTAATTTTGTTATAATGTCATAATGTCTTGCCTGATCGCTGTAGTTGCTACGCTACCAAGCAACCGTCTGGCAATACAGTTCTGATGGATGGCTAATGGAATCCCAGGATCCAAGTATGATGGAAATGTGACTCAGCATAATTACTACTCCTAATTACTAGTCTATGAATATTTGTTTTACAGGAGTACTTTGATTTCCAGTTAAAAAGTACAGCGTAAACAGAATTGGGCCAAACACCAATTAATTTATCATTAAAGGCTCTTACAAATGAAGCTTTTTCATACCATTCCCAAAACCACAACCGCGATCACAGCCTGCATTGTTTTTCATTTGCTTAAGTGTTTGGCTCGTACTGCGAAACACTATGTCGCTCTCAGGCTACGTTCAAATGAGTTATGTCTATTGTGTTCGACATAAACCAGTTCAGCTGTCAATATTCTGTCAAAATAACTCCTATGGATCAAGGCTATGGTGCAACCACTCTAAATATGGGAAGGTTTTTTTTCCCTTGCCGTACAGATCAGCGTGAGGAAGGTCATAATGTTCAGAAAAAGTTTGGTATTTAATCCAAAAATAATGCACATGCACTACTTACCATTTGCTCGATGCCAACTGTCCCAATTTCATAGAAATGAATGAGGTTGAAAAACTGACCTCACTTTGAGAAATGGTTGATTAAAGCTATCTTTGTGGTTGTTTGGGACAAATACATGAATCTTCAACAGGCAGGGGGAAAAAAAGCCATTTCCACCTTAATAACACATAAAAAAATGATTGACAAGAGTGGAGGCTGTAATTTGGAGCTTCTCAGCTTTCGGGAAAGTTATATTTGAAAGCATGCCAGCGTGATAATCATCGCGCTGGAGAACTAGCCAATTTTAGCTGCCGGCTAATTTTCTTTCCAGTTGGCACCTTGTCGCTGGTTGTGATTGAATTCTCGCTGGTGTCGTTACAGATTCTGGTAGATATATGTCTCCATATGCAATAAATGCTAGTTTCATTCCAGGTTGTTCTATGACTCTGGAACTCCTAGCTGTTTGGTCCAAATCAGAATTAATTGCAGGGAATGCATTAGGTCGAGAAAACGAATGCTTTTCTTGCTTATTTTTTATGATCCGCGGTTAAAATTCCAACATGCCATGACTGCTGACCTTTTACTCTCATAACACGACCTGACAGCACATCATTGACTAGCAAATGCCCCGATGATGAATTGATCGTCTCAGAACGAAAGGTTAGGTCTCTTTTGCTACTCGGGGGACGCTTGGTTTACTTCACGTTGGGAAGAAGGAGCTTGGTTGTATGTCTAACTGCTAATGCATGGGGTGTATTATTAGAATTGTAAGTTGTTCTGGATAAGGGTTTGTGCCAAAGCCTGTAAACTGTTATCAATGTAGATAATATCTAAAGAACTTCTATACAGTAGATCAAAATCTAATAGTTATAAGTAGATTTAATATTTATAGTAGATCTACTGTATGCTGTAGACCCAAATCTAATATCTATCATTAGACCAAATATCTAATAGCATCTAATATCAGCTGTTACTGCAAATTAGCAGTTTGTCCATCAAACAATCCATATGCATGCATGAATATTTTACATGACTTAAAGGAAATAGAAACTCGACTCGTTCCCGAAACGTAGCTCCGTCTGATTCTCCTGGCGGTATACATTTTTGCATGATCTCTCATTCCCTCTCCTGCTGCGAAAGAGAGGTAAGGTTATGTTCTTTCGCGTTATAAGGAGGACCCCCTTCTCAGGAGGAACCATGGAGATGATGTGAATAGAACAATAGTTTTTGCCTCTAGCGCATTTCCCCAAGTGTTCAGGCAGAAAAGAGATAAAAAGATGCCTGCTGTTCTAAATACAAGATTAACGGGTGACAGAAAATGAAAAAACAAAGGCCTTAATCTGCTTTCCTGCTGAAATATATACATCCTTTCTGCATTAAACAGCTGCAGTAAGGCAGAAAAAGAATACACAGGATTTTACATTGTAAACTGTGTGCTATCAAACCTCCTATAGAGAACTGGAAGGTTTTCATAAAATACCTGGTTTACACTGAATTGGCCATGTGCATTAGCCGAGGGTGAAAAGGTTCCGAAGTGTGAAACGCTTATTTATTTCCTCGTGTCCGGGTCACTTGTCCATCATTAATTACGCCACCAGGCTGCCAGTAACAGGATGCCGGCCATCTGGCCTCTGGGTTGACTTTGTCCCTGTGAAATGGAGTCTTGCCATGTCACGCTTCACTGAAACACACCCACACATGCCTGCAACATTCATCCATCCAAGCACAACAACCTTTTATGGCAGGAAGGGTGGGTTGGCCCAAACAGCAAAACTGTTTCTTTGAGCGATTTGTGATGACCTCCGGACCGTTCGGTAAAACGACAAAGTGAATTCAATACAGTCAGGTAACGTCAAAGCCAATAAAAGCTTGTTAGCGAAGAGGGCAAAACCCACACTTGGATTTGAGAAAGAGATGACATTGGAGCACCTTGGAGGTGGGCTGAAATTGACCGTGAACGTGCCTCGAAGCCATAATGGAAAAAAACAACGTCGCCTTTTGTGTCTCGGTTGATGAATAGAGAAGGAGCACGTATGGCTAATTTCCAGTGACTGCTTTTCTGTGGGGGTTGAGGGATTACACTGTGGGATTACATGCTTTTTTTCAGTCATCATGCCTTGTTCCTCAACTGATTGAGGAGACCAAAAACCCCCTAACAAATAGAAATTGAAAGGGTTCTGTGTTCAGCTAAAGATCATAATGTTTATATATATTTTATTTTTTATTTTTTATATACATGAATAAATAGTTCTTAGGAACACAAATAATTAAACCAAATAACAAGCCAGCAAACAGACAATTTAATAAATTCTCAAAATAAATATTTGAACAATCAATAAATACATAAAATAAAAAGATAATAAATAGATATGCAAATTAACAAACAAACAGATGAATTAAAGAAAAAAGACCAAAATCCACACTGTTTTGATTTTTACTATAATGTAATATTATAATATTGCATTACCTGATTCTGTACATATGATATTTATTGCTGTTTTTTTTGTTTTTTTTTAAATGTACCTGATAAGATATTAGCTTATAATTCTTTGGTCAAAAATGAGATTCTCGAAGTTGATTCTGCTGTTTACGGAGGACATCCTCATAGCTGATCACCATAACCTTAACAAATTGGGTTTATAGCAACGGTGAAAAGATTTTAATCTTAAAATATTATGTTTTTGTGATAAATATCAGAATCTTAAAATTTTTTTTTCAGCTGGTGAAATGGCGCATAATTTCTATGACTACAAAACTGAATACGTGATTCCAGGAAAGAAATATGTCTGAATTAAAGTCAATCTTTCAGTTTTTTCAGGTTTTTTTTTGTTTGTTTGTTTTTGACGAGTGTTCCGTGACACAAAAATTAAGAAGGAAAATAGAATAAGAGAAACACAACCGAAATATTGTGAAATCGCTCATCCTGTTTTACTCTAAAAGGGACTTCCAGACAATATAATAGATTTTGTAGCAAAAAGAAAAGTGGTCTCTGATGTGGACCCTGATTGTGCTGCTCAGGTGACACACTGAAACCATAACATAACCATAACCTCCAGCAATGATGTCATTTTTTCAATGCAGCAGTTCAATATCATAAAATAAGCCATGATGGGTTCATCCATATGACACCCAATGCTGCATTTCCAAATTAGGTAGTTAATAACTTTGCAAAAGTAAAAAGTGAGAGAAAAGTGAGACAGTAAACCATTTAATGAGCGCTCATAACGGTATATAGACTATATTTCCATAAGTATTGGGTCACCTGACCTTTCCTGCTATATGTGTTATTTTTTCCAAACTGTAACCACAAAGCTGGAGGCACTCAGTTCTACTCCGGTTTACATGCTTTTGAGAGGAAGATCTTGAGTGGCCTGTTATAGAGCTCTGATCTCATCCCTACTGAACATTTTGGGATGAATGTGAACGCTGACTGCACCCCAGGTCTCCTCACCTACATCAGTACCTGCCTTTCATAACACCCTTATTGATTGATATCGATAAACACACTAGTGGAACATTTTTCCAGAAGAGTAGAGGGAATTATAGGAGTGAATTGGGACTAAATGTGGAACGCGATGCTCAAAAATCACATACTGTACTTTTGACCCAATACTTTTGGAAATATAGTGTATTTTACCCAATGCATGTCGCATCTCTAAGCTGTCATTTATTTGTGAATACACATGGCTTCCTTGGCAAGCATATAATGTGACTAATCTAATTTTATGCAATTTCTCAGTCTAGCTCATGCCCAGGCCTTCTGCTTTGTGTTGTGTATGTACAATACACACACACACACACACACACACACACACACACACACACACACACACACACACACACACACAAACATTTCATTAGCCTCAACAAATCAGCATGAAGTCCCAATGCTCTTGCCATTGGAAGCAGATTTTCCAACCGCTGGTCGACATCCAGCATGACTTGGCGTTTGTGGTCACCGGCAGCCGTAATTAAAGTAATGTTTTACTGCTAATTACTAATGGAATTTATCAACCATGGATTTTTTCACCATGTGATATTAAGACATGCGTGATCACAGTTTAATGAGCCCCATCACACTTCAGGAGGCGTGCGTATGGAATGGGGAGCAAATTATGGGGAATCCAAGTGAGGAAAAGCAAAGACAAACATTTAGTAAAAATTCGAAGGTATAATCGCTGGAGGAGGAGAAGGAAGAGGACAAGGAGGAGGAGGAGGTTAGGAGGAGGTCTGTAAAATCATTACGGCGACCATGAAGAAATCCGACTACACTTTCTTGACATACTCCATTGCCTTTGTAGTTAATCCACTACACACTACCTGCATCGATCCAAACGCCTCGGCTGAGGACCGAGTGCTGGCGTCCATGCAGATGAAGTTCATTTGCTTTCCATCAGGTGTCCAAATGACTGTTATTTCAGTCTTGCAGTGATTTATTATGTTTCTTTGTCTTCTAGATGGAGAGTTTTGGCAACTCTTGTTTGTTTGTTGAAAATAGTACAGAATATGACTGCTTTAGTCTTCACACTGCCAAATCCACAAAACATGTGAAGCAACTGATGTTTATCTGCAGCGAGGTATTCGGAGCATGAAGAGATTCCCCAGATAAAACAATAAAAATAATAGCAAAGTAACTGCTATTTAATAAAAATAATAATCTCCATTTCTTTACAACCCAATGTAACCAAAGTCAAAGGTTTTCTATTCACTCAAAAGACAATATGTGTGAATTCGCATTAAAAGAAAAAACACCCAGAAGAAGCTGAAATAATGTGAAAGCCAGCCATTACCTCAAGCAAATAGTCATCTCTTAGCTTGAGTGTGCTTTCCCTCGCAGTGAAATGGCTTTACTCTTGGGGTTTATTCAGCTGAGAGGTAAGTCGTTTTCAACAATCGAAGATGTTTAAGCCTAAATCTTCATTTGGGTTGAAAAAAGTCCAAAACCAAAACAAGCAGTCTCAGTATGTCTAGAGGTACTAATGTGCAGTACACACAAGAAGGTGGAAAATCTCCGAAATTGTACTTAAATTTCCACCATTGGTCATTTTTATGTACAGGACAGGAAAACTGGTATCATGGCATTGCTTTCTTCAAGCTTTACAGCGCTACTGTATGTGTTTGAATGGGTTTCATCTACACATTCTCACTTCCAACTCGTCACCTATGGACGCGCTCGTCAGGATCCCTTTGCGTTCCCTGGGTACCCCTTTGGCATCATTTCAGCATGCAGGGTCAGGGTTAGGGTTAGTGAGAAGAGGGTTGGGGTTAGTTGGGAGTGAAAACACGGTGCTGAACGTTGGTTTACAGAAGGCACTTAAATATCAGACAGCGAGTGAATTTTAAAATCAAAAATCAGTTGGAGAGGTAGATAAATATGACCCCGGGGCAGTCTGCTTACCTGACATGCCAAATTTCAACCCCCGCAGGCTCCGGTTCACAGTTTTATAGAAGTCTATGGGAACACCTGCACGTTAAAAAATGATGCGAAAGGGGTCAAAGTCTGTGAGAATCCCTGCATTTTAAAAACGACGCCAAAGGGGTACCCCGTGCGTCAAAAAGTGATGTCAGGGGAACCTGACAAACGCCTGCATATGTGCAGATTGACTTGACAGACATTGGACTGGTACCCCATCAAGGCTGTATCTCTCAATGTTAGAAAAGGAATTTCAACCCAATCCTGATCAGGATCAAGTGATTATGAAGTAAAACCGGAATAAATGAATGCTTTTTTTTTCACCTCCTTTATCAAATGACCTTTTTAACGATCAGGTTTTGCAATTAGGGCAAAATTTGACAAACGTTTTTCAGTGCTTGGTTTCCGATAGTATCTCTGTGGACGGAAAAAAAGGATTTTATGAGTTCAGTTGAACACGATGCATTACCCAGCGTGCTACAAGCACCATTTCCTTTATACGTCCTCAGCTTTTGCTGAAAGCCCTTGAATAAGTGATACAGTCATTAGCAATGATAGAGTATTCTCCAGGAAAAGGCACATTCGCTGCAACAACTTCAGTGTGTGTTTGGTTATTTTTGCATGGCTATATTGTATTCTATAGGACCTTTGGAATACCTTCAAAAGCATACATCAGTATTTCATTAAAAACCTGTAAAAATGACTTTGGATTTAATGTAAGGTTACGAGGCATTTATAAAGTAGATGAATTTACTGAATGTACAGTAAAAAAAAAAAAAAAAAAAAAAAAAAAAAAAAAAGTAAACAGACCATATAAAAAAAGCGCTACTATGCAGCAAGTTCTACGAGTTTCTCCAGCATTTGAAACTGTCATCGTTATATTTGCTCTAATCATTATTTTTAGCATTATAATGATGATGATGCCGCGTGGGCGCAATAAGGCGTACGGCGCCATTATCTTGTTGACGTTCTCATTGAAACGCTGCCATTGGAAAAGTCAAATAATGCAGTACATATCATTTTTTTTGCCACTTACTGAGATTGAATGAGTGGAATGAAAAATACAGGCATTTTAGCTCACTGGGGGATTGCAACCCCCCCAGGAGGAAACAAAAAAGAGGATAATGACAAACCTGGCAGAAATCTAATAGACAAGCGGAAGATTTCAAATGTCTTATACTGTATTGGAATGAAATCGTTCATAGTCAACACACACACACACACACACACACACAGGAGGAACATTTACAATTGAACATTCAGGACTAATCAGGAGCCATCATCATTAAAAGTCAGGATTTAAATGACTTCATTTATCACTGCGACTACATTTAATCCAATTTAGCATGTGATCTATGTATAACTATCTCTGGGATTTTTATGCATTTAGCTTTCTCTGAGGGCTCTCTCGTTTCACACACACACACACACACACACACACACACACACACACACACACACACACACACACACACACTGCTACTTTTGTTACATAATTGTGCCCACTTAGAGTCTGGACATATTTGCAAGTGTGTTTACTGCTGTGTTAAAATAAATGGAGACCTTATAGTATAATATAATAGTATATTAATATAATAGTCAAACTGCTGAAGAAGTTCATGCTGTTGATGCTGTTAATGGACCATTTTGGCAGCAAAAAGGGACCAACACAATATTAGCCAAAAAGTTATGCCTGATCAATATACTGTAAAACTTTCTTTCAGGTTCTCCCATTAGGGGGCGCCACAGCGGACCATCCACATGTTTGATTTGGCACATGTTTTTACGCTGGATGCCCTTCCTAACGCAACCCTCCACATTTATCCAGGTTTGGGACCGGCACTAATGCTTGTGCAACCCTAATGGCTGGGTTTGTTTCCCTGACCGGGGATCGAACCCGACGCGCAGCGGTGAGAGCGCCGCATCATAACCACTAGACCACCAGGAAACCTTAGAAAAGTATAGTATAGAATGGTAAAAACAGTACAGAAGAGCAGATAGTATTCTTTTAGGTACGAGTTCATTTGGAAGGTCATCGTAGGCTTATATAAAGAGGTGGCATCTGAATTCCTTGAGGGAATACCGTGTTATTGACAGCACTGCTGATGACTTTCTGCTTTGCAATGGACGCTTTCAGAACTCAGGCCGATTGGGATTTGGGATGTCATCATTAGGTGCATGTTAGCAGCTAATAAGCAGCATTGTTTAATAGTGATGTGCCAGTGTCAGCCTGACGAGGTTCAGCAGGGTTCTGGGTAATTTTTTGGATTAGCTATGTCACTGTCTGAGCCAGAGGTGGCTTGGCAATGGATACTTAAATTATTAAAGCATGTCCTAGAAAGTCCATGATAGAGGGGGGGTCAAAACATTGGCACATAAGTGAAAACAAGTGGAATTCCATCAATATTCAATGTTATTAGGGGAGTAGAATGCGAGAAAATTTGAAAGAAGGAAAGAGGAGTCTTTGGGAGTGGAAACTTGAAGGCACAAACTTGTATATATTATACAAGTCTAAAATTCTACCACAGACATTTTGAGCAAGAGAGAGGGGGAGAGGGATTGCTTGTGTGTGTGTGTGTGTGTGTGTGTGTGTGTGTTTGCATGTGTCAATTACATATAAATCATCCACTAATTATAAAGCTTTCGGTGTTAATTCATTGGGCCGTGTTTTGTTTTCTCATCACATTCATCCTTCGGAAAGCAGTAGCTTAGGGGATAAGATGTGTCAAATCTCAAGTTGCCACTTCTGGACCCTTGAGCAAGGCACTTATACTTCTCAATTGAATAAATGGGATAAATGTAACTCTGGTTAAGGGCGTCTTTCAAAATACCATTGAGTCTCTGGCTATTTCTCACAACCATTATATTCACCATATAATAAAATGAGATGCAGAAATCGTCCATTTTGCGAAATAATGTCATTAGAAAACCGTGACTTTGACTGTGACTGTATTTTATTCTTGTTTCAGGCAACTCATTATTATAGAATGGTGATTTAACTGCCAGAAAATACATGTAGATTTATTTAGCAGTTCATTCACGCACCTCCCATCCAATCAGAATTGAGTATTCAGACAGCCTATGGTATAAAAAAAACAACCAAGCTGTTAATGGTCTTAACAACAAATCATTAGCGGAAAGAAAACAAATAGATCAAGTAAATTAGAACGTAATAGCATTTCCGTTTGATTGTCTTTCAGATGCTTAGTGTGTAAAGAATCGTGGGTAAACTCACGCAGAGCTTTTTTTCCAGAAAGAAAAGCCAATGTTGATCCATTCAATGTCAATGAGCTTCAGTTAATGAACAGCTGATGAATATTGTGAGCCCAGACACGTTACATTTTACACAAAACATCTCACATTTTTGCCTACTAGAAGACAACATAAGTAGTAAAGAAAAAAACCACACACTTCTACAAATCAGATCAATTTTTACCTCAGTTTGTGTTCAGTTCTTGATTCTGATTGGTCAGAAAATGTTGCTGCAACGGTTTACAGTATATTAATGCACATGGAGTAAATCATTTCGAAGCGGGGAGAAATTTATTCAATATTTAGGGATCGAGTCTTCAGTGACAGAGCTTTAGAACAGTCTTACTTCCTTAATCAGTTTTACTCAACACACAAGAAAAATCTTGAGGAAATCATTAGGAAGTAAGGAAAGAAATTCAGCTGTCATATAGTCAAAATCTGGAGCAATGGATGGAATACAGGAATGCGTGTAACTAAAATCCATGCTAGAACTATAATCCAGAAAGCACATACATAGATATTGAACAAGAATTCAGCACAAACGCCTACAGAAGGGTATAAATAGACATGCTAATAAGTATCTAATCCAGTGAAAACTAAGAGACACCTTGAGGAGACGCCTTAACAGTAAGGGCACAGGATACACACATATTATAGAAAGCTGCACTGTGGCCTGCGGGCATTATAGCTACTAAAATGTAAGAAATAACGGCAGCCACCGTAGCTTGTCTCTTGGAGGTCCCGGGACATTAAGTGTAATAGAAAAAGAGAAAAACGACAAGATAAAGCGAAAATGACAACCTGTCAGTCTTTTAATACATTACAAAATTATTAGTATTGGCTAAGTGCTGTGAGTTCAATGAGCCTTAACAAGACCCACTGAACTCAAATGATTCGCTAAATGCAAGAAGAGAGAACATTGGTCATGACTGAAAGGTCCGCCAATCGAGTGAATCATGGTCACGGCTGGACAGATTCCCAGACTCAGTGGGGCAGAAAAATACACTGTTTGTGAAAAGGGATCTTGAATGGGTAGAGTTTATAATGTTTCATTACAGTTCAAATTAGCAATGAAATTGCCATTTTTTCCCAATCCATAAATCTTTGTATTTAAGGGTTCTTGCCTCGGCTACTTTCAGATTGTAATGGGGGAAGTGCCAATGTGGGTTAAAACAGTTGCATAGAAATGCAGTGACACGATATCCTGATATATGACACTATAGAATTTAAAGAGGCTGTGCTTCCTTTTCACATGACTATATGCTCATTAATCATAAAGCCTGGTATAATTCTACATGATCGCTACTGTACTACTCTACAAGGCTACATGTACATGTAAAATAATCAACCTGTCAGCATTTTATGGCCCAAAACTATTTAAAAAACCTACTTTTACTATTATTATACTTACTTTCTGAATGCTTTCATGCCCATAATAAGATGTCTCTTGTTTTATGACATAATCGTTCTCTGCTTGCTTTCCTTCTCTCGCTGTTTTCTCATTAATGCCTCTGGATGTGTTCATGCAGGTGTGCGTGTGGTGCAAATAATGCGTTATGTACTTCAGTGTGCCGTTTATTCCCATGAACAAGCAATCAGAAATCTATTTCGGAAAGGCAAAACCCGGACATACGTGCTGAGACGTAAATATCCCCCTTACACTTCTCTTAAGATGCTATGTGATTAGGTATGAGATGCTAACTTAGTGGGTAAGACATTTGACTTTATTTCTGATGGTTGAGATTTTAAATCCCGGCCACACCAAGCTGCCACTCCTGGGCCCTTAAGTAAGGCCCTTAACCCCATAGCTGCTCAGTTGTATGAATCAGATAAATACAACTCTCCAAGATAATCCAGAGGTGCAAAAACTGCGTTTGTAGTATATGCAGTACAAAGAGGCACCACCACGATTTCGCAGACCCTCCGCAAATATCAAAATCAGTTTACGGTACTAGGAATTTGTCTTGTGTCAGGTCCAAACATATATACTGATACACATGTGTACTTTGGATGAGAAGTAGTGCAATTTAGAATGCAACAATAAAAGTGACTGTCCGAACATATATACAGACATGAAGTATGTACGCAATCTAAAATGAAATAGATATTGTATTCGGAACAGGTGCAGTTGGAGTGGACAAAATTCCGATATAATGTAAACTCTATTTAGTTGAGTAAACTGGGGTTCCCTGAACAGCCATTAGGGTTGCACAAGCCTTAGTGGTGGTCCAAAGCCCGGATAAATGGGGAGGGTTGCGTTAGGAAGGGCATCCAGCGTAAAAACATGTGTCAAATCAAACATGCGGATGATCCGCTGTGGCGACCCCTGATGGGAGAAGATGAAGGAAAGTTTTAGGGGGAATTAAAGGACTTGAGGTTGAAGAGGTGGCAAGAGGGATGCGAAACAAAATGTCAGTTGAACTGCTTTCGGGAACTTACCACTGGTAAACACATGAAGTAATTGACTTGACAGCGTAATAAATCAGGGATGTTAAAAGAGAAAAAGCACCACTACATGAGAAGCCTTTTGAAACTGAAGTGCCTTCACTCATCCAGAGCACCTCAAACACATATTGGAGGCTCAGCAATTAACGTAAAGCGAGTCAATGCTTTTAAGGGTCTTGAATTACTGATAGATTCTGAAAGTCTTATGACTACATGGTAATCTATGATTTAAGACCCAAACTTGTAAATTGAAAAAATGTAGGGTGGTAATAATGATAATATAAATTCAATTTAATCAAACAGGAGTTTGGCTCGGATCAGCAAAGCGGCAACATTATTTTTTAAATCGTTATGCAAATGTTTCTCTCCCAGAAAGCAACACGAGTAAACTTGTGCCAAAGAAGGTGGAAAAAGGTTCAAAAGGGCATTGTAATCCAGATCCTGCTGAGATTGAATTTTGCTATTGCATAAAATGATTACAAGATATTCAGATTGAAAAGTTTTAAAACGTTCAGTTGTCGAAAACCCCCGGAGTTTCGTACGTGTCACTACACACTAGACAAATTTGGTGGTGATTGATTTTCTATAAAAGCAGCTCAGTAGACTTTCTACATAATCCATATTAATAATAATACATATGTTTAAAAAAAATATTAAAACAAAGCATAATTATTTAGATTGTTTTATTGAGTTGACATTTAAAGAGTACAAAGTGTCAGCACTTTGTATTAGAATCAATAGTTGTTTTTTTATTTGAACTTCAAAGTTCAATAAACAACATTCCTTAGATCTTTTATGCATCAAGTTCATTGGTTAGATTTTCGAATGTGAAAGTGTTCAAACTCAGGTCAAAAATAAAGCGTGTTCAAAAACTTTGAACGCTAGCTAGCTAAATAGGAATAGAATATGGATTCATACAATTTTGCAAATCATTGCATTCTGCTTTTATTTAATATTTTGCACACTTACCCAACTTTTTTGGAGTTGGAATTGTAGATTATTTTTACGAATATCTTTATTGTATATATATGTTTATTTACGAATATGTTTATTGGCAAAAGACATCAAAGCTTTAAATATAATAGAAAATAAATAGAAGAGAAATTAAAGTTGACTGACTGAGACCACGTAGAAGGAGTTGAGGTAGGTTTTCTTTCGAAATATTTTTTCATAAATCCAATCGGGAAGTAGCATGTGGCTCTTCCCCAGTGGTTATTAGGTCCTTCAGCAAGTACCGTGGGAATCTTCGAATAAATCTCAGACAAGCTGTCAAGAGCAGAGCATTTTACAGTTTGTTAAAATGTACACAGTGAGGAACAGAAGTCCCCCAGCTGTTTATTGTTTTGCTCGGTATCAACCGTAATGCCAGAGGCAGAATTTGAGAAATCTTTCGAGGGGTAAGGCGGTACCTGTTTGCTTGCCATATTGCCTTGTTGATATTGAACACCTGCCTCTCATTTTTGAAAAGAATTCCCTCAGCATGGCAGGTGGATTCATTATCTTATACCACAGTGCCACTCAATTCTCAGATCTGATTGGGTAGACGGCGTTGATTGAAGTTTTTTGTAACAGCGGCTCTGACGAGGAAAATTGCAGGTTTGTAATTAAATTATATTCTGTAATCGTATTGCAAGAACTTGCACAGGTGCTTGTATGACGGATGTACACATAACTAATAAAACAATCATTTCTGTACAGAGATTTTTATTTAACAATTTTGGTCAAAGACTTGGTATGGGCGTATATTTTCCACCCTGGGGAAGTCTTTGGGACAGTAGTTTATTGTACAACGATCAGGCATAACATTATGCCTGCCTAATATTGTGTTGGTCCCCATTTTACCTACATTTTGATCTGTTGGATCGGACCACAAGGACCAGCTTTCGCTTTCCACGTGTATTAATGAGCCTCGAACACTGTTTCTTCCCTTGGAGCGCTTTTGATAGATACTGACCACTACAGACCAGGAACCCAAGAGCTGCAGTTTTGGAGATGCTCTTACCAAGTTGTAGAGAAGTTACACTTGTCAAACTCGCTCAAATCCTTACGCTTGCCCATTTTTCTTGCTTCAAACATGTCAACTTCGAACAAAAAATGCAGCCTAATAGAATTTCCATTCACTATGAGGTACCATGATGAAGAGATAATCAGTGTTATTTACTTCACCGCACTTTCCTTGCATTACATTTACAGTTGAGGAGTGCAACAAGTGATTTCTCATAAGATGGCAATAAACACGAAAGTTCCCATTATACAAAGGGTTCAGTCATTATTCAAAATAGTTAAACTATGACAAGTAGAGATCAAGGATAAGAGGAAGTAAGATGCTCATGGAAAAGATGACTTTCCAGTTGTTTCTTGAAGGTTGTGAGGGATTCGGCTGTCTGGCTGTAGGAAGGTCATACCACTAACAGGGTACGGTATGGGAAAACGTTGTTGGGAGTGATTTTGTGCTTCTCGCCACAGGCTTCTGGAGGGGTGAAGGGTGCAGAGAGAGGTGGGTGCAGAGCCCATGACAGCTCTGTAGGCAAGCATCAATGTCTTGAACTTGCTTCAAGCCGCAACTGCAGAGAAATGCGAAGCTGTATGACATGTGATCTCTTGGGCTCATTAAAAAAAAGACGTGCTTCTGCATTCTGAATCATCACATGTTATGAGTCTATCCAGAAGAGCACCTTGTAATATTCCAGCCTGGAAATATCCAGGGTGCCTGGATGAGAAGCTGTGTAACTGTAGAATGCCCCTTTAGGAAGGGTCCGACCGTCCAGATGTTGTGTAGTGTGAATTTAGGTTGATTGTGCTGTTTTTTAGTGTGGTCTTTACAGGTCAGCTGATCATTAAGAATCACCCCAAGATTCGTTAATGAGCCTTAAAACATAGCATCACCAAATCAGAAATGTTAAAGGACCCTGGAACATTAGGTACATAGCAAACATAGCAAAAGACAGAACATGAGAAGAAACACTTTTATTCACTACAAATCCCATGAACTGTTATAACAAATCCCTTATCAGTTTATCCATGGTATTTACATTCATCAAGCCAGGGGGTAAAGACCTGTTGTTAATCAGTAATCAGTTGTGTAATCAGTTCAGATACAGGCGCAATAAATAGAATGCTTTGCCAGCAATTAAAATCATTTGCGAAGATAAGAGAAGCTGAGGATAAATCTGATGGAGAGGACGACAGCTTGTGGAAAAAAAAAAGCTGTTATCTCATTTGGATGTCTACAAATTTGGATTAAAAGATTACAGCATTACAGGGGGATCGTAAACCTCCTCAGTGACCAATGTGTATCTGCCGTTTGGATACGGGTCCCCCAATCGAACGACCACAGACAACCCCCGCATTTATTCCTCGCATAAATTTGAGCAAAACAAGTTAAAGGGAAGGACGAGGGACCAAATAAAAGGCATAGCATTTAGTTTATAAGCCGGTAAAGCAAACATCACCCTCTGAAACCTCCCTCCATACAAAACTTGTGCTTTATTATCCTTGTTAAACTTCCTAAAAAGTCAAATAATTTAGCTCTAATAAAGAGGTTATGGCAACCCAAAAGCCTAAAAGTCCACAGTTTAACGATTATAAGATAGCATTAGTATTGGGACAAGGTTCCATCAGATATATATTCATTCCAGGATAACATTTGATTCAAAAGTTCAGGTTTCGTCCTCAAGGAGTTTCTCCTTGCCAATAAGCTTCTCGGTATCCCGTCATATTCGCTAACTGTTATTGATTGTTCCGTGACTGGAAAGCTGCTTGTTTTCACGAGCTGAAACCATTCACGTTTGACTCGCTAATGCACCCGAAGAGTTAAAAGGCTTAAACAGCATTGATCTGTTCTTTTGCGATGAGTCAGCTGATAAGCCTTCTCATTGATTACACTGGTGTGTATTCTCCAGCTGCATTGTCAGATGCATGTGTATTTGATTAGTGATGGGACTCTGTTTACTGACAAAACCTTGTCATGGTTATTACGCAATTTCGGCCATTGGGTGCTGATGTTAAGCGGTGACAAATACCAAAGCTACGAGTTTTATCTATTGAGACAAAACGCCTATCAGGGAAGGTTTTCTTTGGAGGACACTTGCATAAAAAAACATTCCTCATTCCTCAAAACACACCTCACCCTCCAACAATGGTTGCTGTGGTAAAATGTTGTTTTTTTTCTTTCTGCAAAGTTGGGCAATTAATGTTTTGATGAATAGACAATAAACAACAATACATTTTATGCATTAGGTTACATAGATGTTCCTTAATTCTTGGAGAAATGCTGAAATAGTGCTTGTATGAAAAACATTAATGAGTTGCAGATTTTCTAAGTTTGACACACTGTAACTATTCTCGAACAACTGTTACACCAGGCTTCTATTCTCTTCATTTTATATTAAGCTCCTCTTGTCGAAAAAAAGAATGACAAAGACATTCTGACAGACTTATGACAGTTACTCCCCCACACATTTGATTCAGACATGTCTATTTGGGCCTTTCAGATTGTTTGGCAAAAATCTTGGTGTGTGTCCCAAAACTGCCTTATTTAAACCAATGACAAGACTGATGGCAAAAACGTCTATATTATATAGTATAACGTAGATATTCCATTCAAAGCACCAAAGGTAAGGGGTGTTTGATTTAGCATAAACAGAGACAAGCACAGTCGAGCACATACCTCCATGCTAGTTAGGTTCTTGTCCATGCTACTGTAGCTTTGCACTTCATGTGTTTGATTGTCGCAGTTAGTGTCCAGAACAATACTACAAAAACACAATATTTAAGGATGGTACGATCTCTAAATGATCAAACAACACAACTATACATTTTGGCAAGACTTCGCTAAGACCTCCTTATCCTCAGAGAAATCCCCAGAACTTCTCATGCTAACTTCTATATGTAAGGCCTTGATAGGTAATTGTGTTGGACTTGGGGTCCACTCGGATGTGCCTAATACAGGTTTAGAGGGTCCCAAACATTATGGTTATGTTGTTTGATCATTTGGAGATCATACCCTCCTGACCGATTGTGTATGTACTGTATCATTAACCAGAATCGGAATACAAAAAAAGTTTGACAGGGTTCATCAAAATAGCACTTTACAGTACTAGGAATAGTCTTGGTGTCAGGTGCAACATATACACAGATACGAAATGTGTACACAGTTTTTAAATGAACTATAATAAATTAAATTAATACTGTATACTGGACTGGTGAGTGGTTTTATTACTAGACACTTCTAAACTGTTCATTACTCCATAATGAAAATTATTATTCTTTTTTTATTACTCAGCTTAATCAATATAATAAAAAACGTTATAACATTAATTAGATTTATTCTATTTTATTTGTAGATATTTTATTTTTTATAAATATCATAAAATATTATTGTATCTATTATTCAACCAAACAGGCATTTCATTTTAAAGTGTTTTAAAAATGTAAACTGTTGATGTTCACAAATGTTAATAATAATAAATTGCATCGTCTACTTCTGGGAACTGTAAAGACCAGGTACTGATGTTTTGTGAGAGAAATGTTGTGCCATTTGTGTCTGATACAGGATTATATCTGCTCAACAGTTCTGGGTGTTCTTTGTTGTATTTTTCATTTCATCATGTGCCAAATCATTCATTAAACTGTCCAGACTGCAGGCAGGCCAGTTCACATATACATATCATTCATGATTTTAGTCAAACAGTTTCCACCCATCTGTCCATCCATCTATACATTTGCCTATCCATCCATCCATCCATCCATCCATTCAGCCAGCCAGCCAGCCAGCCAGCCAGCCATCCATCCATCCATCCATCCATCCATCCAACCATCCAGCCATTCATCCATCCATCCATCCATCCATCCAGCCAGCCAGCCAGCCAGCCATCCATCCATCCATCCATCCATCCATCCATCCATCCATCCATCCATCCAGCCAGCCAGCCATCCAGCCATCCAGCCATCCATCCATCCACATAATTACAGGGGAGCTATGAACCACCCATAGGACCCCGAGGCACAAAGTTGGATAGTTATACAATTTGACAAATAATATCGAACTGAATAATTCAAAGCATTCATTGATATTGGGTTCAAACTGTGGTTTCTACTAATGACTTGAGATCATTTGCATATAAATGTTTTGGTCCAGTGTAGTTATAGTACCGCAATGAGTCCTTAAGGTGACACATGACAAAGCAAAACCCTGCGTGAGGTTCGGTGCTGCTTTATTATATCTTTCTCTCTTGGTGAAAAACAGAACAGAAAAATGTTTCACTTGGCAAGAAAGAAATTGGCTGCACTCTGGAGTCTGTTGAATCTGCTGTCACTGTCAGATTAATTTCATTTCAAGCGTGTAGCATGAATCATTTGGAAAATAGCATGGCCATGCAACTTGTTCTGTTATTATATTTATAAATAACTTGGGAAAAGAGCAGACAGTCGAATAAAGAGGCTGAGTGTGTGCAGCGTAGCCTGGTACAATGAAAGCCAGGAGCGAAATGTTTGCTTAAACAGAATATAGCCAAAGAGACAAAAGTGACAAATTGTGTGACATTTTGAAGGATACAAATGTCCCCCCTGGTGCACAGTCCACTAACAAACATCTCACAAAAGTGGATTGTTTTCCATCAGGCTGCAGGTACGACTTTTATTATTTTACGGCGTGGATTGCTCAGAAGTGACATAGCTCTTCCTGAAATCAATTTCTGTTTAAACAAAAGACTCCAGGCATAGATTTTGGAGAAGATGAAATTGTCCCATTAACCCTGAGTCGGACTCATTCCACGCCTCTTTTAGACTTTCACTTTTTTTAAGGAATGTATTTGGGATTCTTTATACATAGTTAAATACTGTATATAGTGTGTAGACTCCTGCCTATAAGACTCAAATGTACTTCTTGAAAATCCCAATTTACATTTAGTCCCTTTTTGCTGTTATAATACTCTCCACTTTTTTTTAAAAAGATGCTTCACTAGATTTTGGATTGTGCTTGTGGAGATTTGGGTGGGATTCATTCAGCCACGAGAGTGTTAGTAAAGTCAGGTACTGAGGTAATTGATGGGAAAAGGCCTGGGGTGCGGGTCCAATTCATTGCGATCCAGAAGATCTGAGGTCAGATCTCTAGAGCAGGCCACTTAAGATCTTCCAGTCCAACCCATGTAAGGAATATCTTAATGGAGTTCACTTTAAGCACAGGGGGATTGTTATGCTGGAACAGGTTTGGGTCTTCTAGCTCAAGTGAAGAAAAAATTAGATGCTACTTCATCTAATTTTAGTAGTAGTCTGGGTAGGGACGTGATATGGATGGGAAAGTCAGGTGTCCCTGTCCCCCACAGTCAGGTGAGGTGGGAGTTTAATGGTTAAGGCATTGGACTCTGGATCAGGAGGTCACAAATTGAAATCCCAGCACCACCAAGTTGTCTCTGCTGGGCTTTGAGCAAGACCCTTAACACCCAATTCAGTTCAGATATATAAATGAGATAAGGGAGTCTGCCAAATAGAGTAAATGTAAATCCCAGTAGGTCTGTATATATATATACTGTATATATATAAACCATTGTTGACTGATATGAAAAGAACCTTCGAGTTGAACGTATGCTTCATTATTGTAAATGCGACGAGGCGGAAAAGTGAACGCAGTGCATTTGTATGAAAAATGTAATAATGGTAATTTAAAGGGTGTATTGTAATAATTGTGTGTGTATGTGTGTAATAATAGTGTGCTATTTCCAGGCTCTGTCATTTGGAGTCGCTTCAACTGGAGACCATATTTTGAGCGATGTACTTTGATTTATGCAGAATTCTGTCACACAAACTGCAAGTTTCTTGACTGGAAACTACCTCAATCGTGGCAGCCGTTCAAGTGACGGGGAAATGTAATGCTACCGCAACTGAAAACATTTGATATATTTGTGTGCCTTTAACTATGTGGGAACAGTTTGGGAAGGAACCACATATGGCATATGGAAAAGTCAGGTGTCCAATACTTTTGTCCATGTAATGGACTACAAGTAGGTTTTCATGCCAGGAAGAAGCAAAGCAATAATAATACGTCTTGAGCTTTATTTTAAAGGCAGAAAATCCCTTCACAGATACATTCACAACATTTAGCAGACACTCTAATCCAAAGCGATGCTCAAATCCAAGCGAACGACACCATTGAGAGCACAGCAAGAAACCACGACGGATTTAAGGCTAAGGATTAGAAAATGATAAATTAGCGAAGAGTTCTGACAGCTAGGGGAGGTACAATCCACCGGCTGGGTTGCCAGGACAAATAGAATTACCTTGAAGCATGTCTTTGTTGTAATGTGATTTTTCTGGGCAATCTTTAAATTTTGTGGCGTTACATTAATTCCATCCGGTCTCATTTCCCGAATAAATGAACCCAGAAATTAAAGATTTTGAGTTAGAAGTAAAAATAGAGAAAGAAGGATACACACTGTTTAGACAAACCTTTTCATGTTTGCTAGTCTTACATTTACAGCATTTACAACCTTTTTTCAGAGCGACTTACATTTGATCTCATTCATACTGTTGAGAAGATATGGGGTTAAGGGTCCTTGCTCCAATCCAAACTCCAATGCCTTAACAACTAAGCTGCCACCTCCTACTATTGGGGAATTTCAAAACAGCTCCTCATGAAGCACACTCAAACAAGATACTCCAACAGTCTATTATTTAAGATTTTCCCAACGCATCATTTGATCAAGCTCACCAACCAAACCCACCCAACATCATCAGTCCCATCGCCGCCTTCCAGAGAAACCAGACTTAAAATCGCCGCCTTCTTCCTTGAGAGAAACCAGACTTAAAAGGGACCCCGTCCTTATCCTCTACACCGAATGTCTATTCATTACAGTTCCATCATTATTGAGGTGTGCTGTTTAGTGATAGGCACTTAAATGCTAAACTGCCCATGCATCCTTTGGTCCTGAGCCATTTTAGTAGACAAGTGAACATAATTACAGTCTACATCGATTTTTAAAGTTCTTGAGTTGCTCAGTAACTTTGTGGATCTTTGAGCTGTTGAAGTGGAACCATCTTCAGCTGCACAGAGTGGTCTCTATTGAAGAGTAAAGCATTTGGAGATAGAACCTTATTCAAGTATCTTATTGCTCAAAACGCTGCTTAAATTTTTTTATGTTATGGTCCAAGTTTTAATCTGGTTTATTATATAATGATTAAATATAAACTGCCTTTTCTAAAAGCCTCCTGATGTGCTCAGTGAAAGAGTGGTCCTTAAAATCTGCTGAACCGTTGCGAGATTTTGATGATTTTGAAATGAAAGCTCAGCCAGATGCAGTTGCAGTTTAGGCAGATTTTACTGAAAACCAATCAGGAATGTAATCCAAATATCAAAGTCCAAGTCAGGCAAAAGGTCAAACGATCCGCAAACGACATATACGGAGAAATCCAGAGTCAGGAAAAGATAAACAGAACAAAAGAGTCAAAATCAGAGATGCAAAGTTGAGAGAAAGACCTGGTATAGAGTGAGAGTAATACAAACGCTGGTACAGCGCTGATACTTCACACTTTGTTTTTATAAATGAACGTGCTTTAAATAATCTGCAATGTGTGTGTGTGTATGTGTGTGTGTGTGTGTGTTTTGGGAGATATAGTCCATGGCTACCGTGTCTGTAGGCCGTGTGGGGAGTCAGTGTTCTCCGTAGGTCTTTAGACATTTTATTCAGGATCAGGATGAGATCTAAAAAAGAAACAGTAATGAAATAAAAAAAATAAAAAAATGGAATACAAAAAGGACTGCAATGGAAACAATACTGAAATAAAACCAATACAGAAATAGAAAAGAATATAAATTTTAGTAAAATAGGAAGAGTACCAAAATGGGAAAAGTACTGAAATGAAAACTATTGAAATAGAAACAGTACTGAACTAAAAAAATTTATAAAATCGGAGGACTAATGAAATAGAATACTTTTATAATGGAAACAATACTGAAATAGGAACAGTAATAAAATAAAACCAGTTCTAAAAAATAGAAACAGTTCTGAAATAAAACCAGTTCTGAAATAGGAACAGTGCTGAAATAAAACCAGTTCTGAAATAAAACCAGTTCTGAAATAGGAACAGTGCTGAAATAAAACCAGTTCTGAAATAAAACCAGTTCTGAAATAGGAACAGTGCTGAAATAAAACCAGTTCTGAAATAAAACCAGTTCTAAAATAGGAACAGTGCTGAAATAAAACCAGTTCTGAAATAAAACCAGTTCTAAAATAGGAACAGTGCTGAAATAAAACCAGTTCTGAAATAGGAACAGTGCTGAAATAAAACCAGTGCTGAAATAAAACCAGTTCTGAAATCGGGCCTGTTTTGAAACAGAAACCGTAAAAAGTATAGGAACAATACTGAAATAGAGTATTAAAATAGGAACAGTACTAAAATAGAAACGGTCCTAAAATAGAAACAGTCCTAAAATAGAAATAAAGCTTGTAAGCTTCTTGATCATTCCTGGGCCTGAACAGAGCTCTGACCTCAACCACACTGAACACTCAAATAATTGTGTATGTACACACTGGGATTAGTATTTAAACCGTAACGACATTCGATTTCTGCATTTCAAGCGCTTATTGCAGAAGTCACTTGCATCTGGTTTCCACCAAATGTGACAGATGATTTGTGGAAATAATTTTTCAATTGTCTAAGGGACAAAATACACAAGCAGGAGTTTAATCACATTGCAGAACATTGGAAGTGATTTAAGTATTGAACATTTTAAATATTGTAGAACATTTGTAGCTTTTGTGTGATAATTCCTTTTCACATATTAACACCAATTTCTTAATTGCTTCTGTGCTATTCATATTTACAGACTGAATGCTTCGAGATCTTTTTCTGTTTCTGAATCTGTTTCTCCCATGTAGTCAAGAATGCAAGATCCTTACCACGATACTCCGAGAATCAAAGATGTGAAAGCCTTTCTTCTTTTTTTCTTCCCCTGATCTAGCGTGCGGAAGAAGGAGGTCATCCGCGTAACCGCATCTGCCTTGGCAGGGAGTCCTGACTGACATTTCCGTCTTCAGGATAGGTCTTATTTCAGCGAAACGAGAGGAATCTCGGAGTAGCAGACGGCCAGCAGAAAGCGAACGTGAAAAATGATAACATTGTCTCCTTTCAGCCGGGAACGACCTTCACTTCCAGATAAAACGCCTGTAACCCTACAAGCTGCGTCTTGATAAAGCGGAACCATTGTATTGTCAAGGACTGGAGCGAATCTAGTTCTCAGAATCATCATTTACAAATTACAGGGTACAGATATGACCCTGTCGAAGGTATTGTTGGAAAGGCGTGTGCTGATAAGTACCGGAATCCAGATCCCTGTTCAGCTCTTTTGAGGGCTCTTTATTTTTTAACAGGGAATTCATGGAAAAATTAGGAGCTGTGAAGAAAACTGGAAAACAAAGAGTCACATTCTTGATGGATGGATGGATGGATGGATGGATGGATAGATAGATAGAAAGATAGATAGAGAGATAGAGAAATAGATAGATAGATAGATAAATAAATAGACAGACAGACAGACAGACAGACAGACAGACAGACAGACAGACAGACAGACAGACAGACAGATAGATAGATAGATAGATAGATAGATAGATAGATAGATAGATAGATAGATAGATAGATAGATAGATAGTCTCAAAAGACATTGTCTCAAAGCAGCTTTACAGAAATCAACAGTGAAGGTGAACAATGTGTATTTATCCCTGATGAGCAGCCATGGCGACTGTGACCAGGAAAAACTACCTTAGATGTTATGAGGAAGAAACCTTGAGAGGAACCAGACTCAAAAGGGGAACCCATCCTCATTTGGGTGACTTCAAGAGTTTGAACATAAATCTTTCAACAATACAGAACACTGGAGAGTGAGAACAACATGAGCACTGGAGTATAAGATTAGAAGTAAATGTTCTTTCTACAGTCTTTGGTATAAAAGTAGGAGCTACTGAGCTCAACATTTGTGATCATCACAGATCCAGCAACAGCTTCTCCATGCCAGAGCCTTTAAGCAATAATATAATAATATAGAGTGTAGAGAATGTGGAATATAATACTTTACAATATGGAAAATGTACAATATATTTACAACTGTACAAAAGTTATACCCAGTGTGTTTACAGTTGATATGTAATATAGTGTAGGATATACAATGAATGTTATACAGGATTATTGAATAGAATGATTCTATTATATACAGAATAACTGTCCAGAATGATATAGAATGTGCAGTGTGGAGTAAAACTGCATGATGATTACTGCAGGAGAATCAGGAAAGTATCAGTACAGTGTACATATTGTACAGTCATTTTTCATTATAAATTATATCAGTCATGTGTTAATGGAAATCAGGGTTTGGGGTTTGATTAGGTTGAATTAAATATACATCAAATTGCCAATGATATGAAACCAAAACTCAAAATATTTGCAGGTTTTTAGAGTGAAGATTTTCCTGTGAACAAAAGATGTAATACAAACTACTAGTTAATATTCTGTCAACTATCGAGAGGAGTGTAGAGGAATGCAGGGCGGGATTTCTTGTGCAACTGTTACTATAGAAACGAGATCATAATAGAACGAACGCGTATATACAATCGAGATTCGTCTTACAGCCGGCACTGATCTCAGCACTGTTACAGGAAAGCTTATTTTATAACTCAAACTTATTCACTTGTTCTTTATACTTGTCTATTCAGGTCTATTCAAAATCTGCTTTGACATAAAAAAAACATACTTCCTCAGGAAAATATGGAAAATAACACCCACTTAAAGATCAGATTCTTGTTGATCACACCATTCACCATCTGATATATCGTTTTTTTTTTGTCAGAGTGTGTGTAATAAGCGGAATTTTAGCTTATTGTTTTTTTGGTTTTTTTTGTTAAAAAAAAGTTTTCCCAAAATCTCTATGTTGCTTTTGTTCTGTTTGTTGTTTTGAGTGTGTATTTATGCAAATTGTGTCTAAAAGATTAACCAAAATCCATCTGAATGCCTGTATAATTAAAAAAAAGAAAATCTAAACTTCAAAAGTAGCAAACTATAAAAGAATCAAATAAATAAAAATACAAATAATAATAATAATAAAAATGATATGTATTATTATTAATAAAATATAATTATAAAAAAAATAAATAAACAAGAACTGAAATAGAGTGTCATTTCTTTTTCCTTATAACTGTACATATTTGGTTCCTGATGGTTCCAACATTTTCAGCAGTTCTTTTGTTGTTTTGGACCAAATTTATTCAAACATGGAATGAAAACAGTACTAAAATAGAAACAGTTCTGAAAAAGAACAGTACTGAAATATGGACAGTACTGAAATAGGAAGAAGACTAAAATGAAACAGTACCAAATAGGAAAATTAATTAAATTAATTGATGAAAAATAGGGGCCATTCTGAATGGAAACAGTACTGAAATTTGAACAGTCCTGGATAGAAACAGTACTGAAATTTGGACAGTTCTGAATGGTACCAGTACTGAAATTTGGACAATCCTGAATAGAAACAGTACTGAAATTTGGACAGTTCTGAATAGAAACAGTACTGAAATAGAATCAGTAATAATATAGGGGCCGTTCTGAATAGAAACAGTACTGAAATTTGGACAGTACTGAATAGAAACAGTAATAAAATAGGGACAGTTCTGAATAGTGAATAGAAACAGTACTGGAATTTGGACAGTTCTGAATGGTAACAGTACTGAAATTTGGACAATCCTGAATAGAAACAGTATTGATATTTGGACAGTACTGAATAGAAACAGTAATAAAATAGGGACAGTTCTGAATAGTGAATAGAAACAGTACTGAAATTTGGACAATCCTAAATAGAAACAGTAATAAAATAGGGACAGTTCTGAATAGAAAGAATACTGAAATAGAATCAGTAATAAAATAAGGACAGTTCTGAATAGAACTGGTTCTGAAACAGATACAATATGAATTGTTATATTTTATATTGTTTAATTGCTCACAGTACTAAAATAAATGTAGTTAATAGATCCAGTACTGGAACAGGAGCAGCACTAATATAGAACTGCATTAAAATAGGAACAGAATTGAAATTGGACTGGTGCTGAATTATAAAAAGTACTGAAACAGTAACAATATTTGTGACCTATAATTATAATTATTATTTACTCTTATTTATTTGTATTTTTAAGAAATTACAGACAGTTGTGCATTAAATAGAAACTGTACTGAAATGAAAAACATACTGAAATTAGGAAGAGTAGCAACATAGAAACAGTTCTGAAATTGGAACATGAATGGATTGGGACAGTCATGAATAGATTCATTACTGAAGAAATACAGTACTGAAATAGAAACAGTGCTAAAATAGTACCAGTGCTGAAATAAAAACAGATTGGAATTGGAAGCGTAAAGAAATCGGAATCTGAAATAGAGTAATAAAAGAGGAACAAAGCTTGTGAGCTTCTTGACATCACTGGGCCTGAACAAAGCTCTGACCTCAACCGCACTGAACACTGAATTAAACGTATTGCGGTTTGTGTATGTACACACTGGGATTAGTATGTAAACCGATAACGACAATTAATTTCTGCATATAAAACTCATCTCTGGTCACTTGCGTCTGGTTGGCCAACAAATCCCACATGGTCTGGAGATGAATTTTCTATTAGTTTTATTCATTATTCACTTTTCCTTCGCAAGTAAGTAAACATTCAGAACATTCCCTGCACATTTACAGAAACCGAAATGATTCAATTTCCCAGTGCGAATTAGGAATAACCACATTCCGGGTTCGCCGTTTGACTCCATTAATATGGAAATTGAGTGCTTTCTGGAACATGCCGCGTCAGCACCCCACCACACACACAACTACCACGGATAAATCTGAACAAACACTGACGCGAGAACATATTTGTGCTTGTTGTAATTATAAGTATTAGTATTGTTTCCTAATCACATATTTGTGCTTAACTTAATTAGTTCAAATGGGACCGTGAATGGTTTTTCGTGACTGTGAGTAGATTTTTAATGCATAAAACATTATAACGCATATGTATTTCCTTATTCTGAAACTGTTTTAGACTTTAATCCTCATCGAGCATGTCCATCCTCTGGGTTTTCATTATGGACAAAAGAGATTTTCTTTCGAAGGAGCCAAAACGAATTGCACTCGGGTTCATTATGCGTCTAATTGAAATTTCGGCAGGATTCAGCCTAAAAAAATAAAAAAAAAGAACTGTGGAGATTAGCGTTCGGCACAAATCAAGTTATATTATACGTTTTTGTGATGACTCATGGTAACAGATTTATCTAAAGGGTGTATCCCTTTTCCTCTGTCACCACTCTACTCTCTCTCGTCTCTCATCTCTCCATCCATTCTCTTGACCAGTGTTTCTGTCTTTCTTCTCTTCAGATCCACCTGATTCATCCCGACGCTCTCTCTTGAACTGGACACACTCTGAGCATCTGAGGATGGTTCCACATAAACAGCCCAAAGATCCATGAAGCTACTGAGCAACTCAAGAACTTGTCTCTTATCACTGCACATCTTAACAATGACGGAACTCTAATGAATGGACATTCGGTGCAGCCAGATTTCCTTTTGAGCCTGGTTCCTCTTAAGGTTTGTACCTGATGCCATCTCAGGGAGTTTTTCCTCACTGGCTCGATTTTTAAGGATCGACCTTACAAATATAAGGAACAAACTCAAAAGCAGAAGAGGAAAGAGTAATAAAATATTCTACTTATTATACTTTAAGTAAAAGTACTGAATAAATACTCATTCATTATTTAAATGAAATTTGACTTCAATACGTAAGTAATGTTACAGGTCTAAAAATCCACTCAAGTAAAAGAGAAAAGGAGCTCTGTTCAAATATAACAAGCTTTTATTAACAGCCAGTGGGGGGTCGCTTTGGGTCGAGTGGGGGATTCTAGTGTAGTTCAGAAAGGACAAGAAGATACAAATCTCTAGCTGTTTGAATTAAAGGTACACCATTTTAAACTAACATTTTGACCGTAATCTGATTATTTTGCAGAAAAAAAAATCTTCTGTTCTAATGTCATTTATGATAATAAAGATTCAGATTTCACAGAGCGAACGCACGCATTGAACAATTTTCGATTTGACGGCATCGCTAGCATCTGTTTTGTCCGTCACGGTCTTTTTTTAATGAGTTTAATGAGTTTAGTGCAGTGGGGCTACGGTTTGCATACGATTTCAAATGTAATTCAGTATAATACTTCAAACTAAGAAACTTAAGTAAAAGTAAAATTACAGATTCGACAAACTTTTTTATAAAGTTCAAGTACGCAAAAAACGACTCTACTGCAGTAAAGCGAGTAAATTCGTCGCTTTCCGCATCGGACGATTATAGAAATTGAGAGATTCTTTTATACAACTTTAGAACCACTTTATCCCTGTAAAGCTGCTTTGAGACACATTGTTAAAAAGCGCTATACAAATAAAAATCGTTTTTCCGTACATCACCGACCTTATTTAAGGGCCTCATTAATATTAATATGATACTAATTGGAGCTTCTGTGTGTGGAGTGGACAGCCGGATGCTTTGATTAACTCCAGACAAACAAAAGGTGCGTGCGGAAAAAGTGAGGCATAAATAAGACAAGGTTGCATCAGTAAACAGGGAGCGAAGCAGACTCCAGTCAAAACACTAATCAAAACAAGCAGTTAACAAAGGCTCGGAATCGGTACACACGTTCACAAGGAACGGCGCCATGAAGCAACACCACGGGGTCTGGCTTATTTTGTGCTGCCTTTGGTAATGAGCTGACTTTGAGCTGGGAAGGGAATCGCCTGGAGGTCATATGATAAGGTCGGGTTGGCTGAGGATCGTGAGAGTTCGGAGCTGTGTAGTGTATTGGGGGAAAAGAATTCCAGCCGCATAGCTACACGCAATGAAATATACAAGTGCAGCTCATTGCTGTTTGCAAAAAATATGTTCGCTTGGTAAAGTGTATTAATATTAATCACCTTAATCATTCTGAGGAGTAGGACATGGGCTGTCTTGCAGCTCGGCTGGTACTGGTTGTGAAAAAAAAATATATATAAATATTGCACGTTAAAAAATGTATGACGCCATATTTCGATAAATAAACAACATCTGTTGGGTCGAACTACTTTTTATAAATAGTGTGATCTTTTTATTTGTATTTTTTTTGCGGCATGTCTGTACAACCTACACCTCGGTCTGTAAAAATGTAATACTTGAGATGTGACCAATTTAAATTTTTATTAGAATTTTTTTTCTTTACTTTTTTATTTGTAATTATAATATGAATAATATCTTAAAATATCTTAAAATGTAAATCCCAATCCAAAAAAAAAAAGAGAATACTGTGTAAAATGTAAATCAAAGCAGAATGCATAGAGTTGCAAATCTCATAAACGAATATTTTATTCACAATAGAACATAGAAAACATATCAAATGCTTGAAATGAGGAAATGTACTATTTCAATGGCTGCAACAGGTCTCAAAAAAATGTAAGATTGGCCGAATTCTGGAAAATTTGTTATTCAAATTGAGTAGTTGGAAAAATATTTTGCAACTAATGAGGTTAATTGACAACAGGTCAGTGAGATGATTATGGAGGCAGAGTCTCTCCAAAGTAAAGATGATCAGAGCTTCACCAAAAGTTGAATATTTAATTACTTACAGTTCATAGTATCAATTTTTTTTAAAAGAATTTAGAGAAATCTTTGCAAAAGGAACAATGAAAAATTAATATTGGCTGCCAGTGATCTTTGGGCCCTCAGGTGGTACTGCATTTAAAACAGTCATGATTCTGTAACTAAAATGACTGCACAAGTTTATTAACACCTTCAGAAATCATTGACAGTTGGCAATGTCATCCACAAATGCAAATCTCTATCATGCAAAAAAAGAAGGGATGTGTGAACATGATCCAGAAATGCTGCCATCATCTCTGGGCCAAAGATCATTTAAAATGTACTTAGGCAAAGTGGAAAACTGTTATGTTGTGAGGAAATTTGAAATCAAAACCATGAACACCACATCCTCTGGACTAAAAACATTTGGTGCATCATGAAACGAAAAACACAACAAAGGACACCCAGAACTGTTGAGCAGCTAGAATCCTGTATCAGACACGTATGGGACGACATTCCTCTTCCAAATCTTCAGCAACTGGTCACCTCAGTTCCCAGATGTACACGGACAGAAGAAGTGATGCTACACAGTGGAAAACATGGACCTGTCCTAACTTTTTTGAGACGTGTTACAACCATTCAATTTAGAATGACTTTATTTTTTCTTAGTTTAAACATGTTTTTATTTACATGATGCACAGTGTCCCAACTTTTTTTTCGAATTGGAGTAATAAATGATTATAAATGTAAAATAATTGTGTACACAAGGTAAGTATAAGAAGAAAAAGAATATAAAAAGACAATAAAAATTAAATGAATTTTGGCGGAAAAAAAGATAAAAAAAAAAAAAGAATATAAAAGATATACATACAGAAGCAACATTTACATTCAAGTAGCCAGGAGCTGTATGACTTATTGCGAGTATTTTTGAGAAAGTGCAGCAGTGTGCAAGATTTGCAATTATTTCATACGGTGTATATACGTGTTGGAGGTGTTTTGCTATAAGTTCAAACTGTAGTTCTTGGTATTCTAATTAAAGTACTAATAATAATCCCTAACAAGGTCATTTGGCATCATCACCTTGTAAAAACCCTTTCATGTTCCAGATCTTTAGTTTAAAAAATACCCCTAATTTTATGGCATATGGAAAAACCTTCACCTCAACTAATTTATTCATAGAATGCGATAAAGGGCCTTGCTCAGGAGCCCAGAAGTCTAATATTTGAATCACTGCTACCGTTTTCACCTTATTTGTTAATTTTATACATATACATTTTCTAAACCTATTGAAAGTCCCTCCATTTGTATTACAACTATATAAAAAGGACAAAATTGCACTTCCCCCACCCCCGAAAGTCCACAACCGACTATGCGACCCTGACCAGGAAGCATGGATGAAGGACTTCAGTGGGAAAAACCAAACCAAGCAATATAGAATCAACATTATAAATAAAAAAAAGGTTCTTTCTCTGTATTTGCATTGCTTTCTAGGCTTTTTTTTTTTCTGCCTCCAGGCTGTAATTCTCAGAGGTACATGCATGTAATAAAGCGTAATGAAATTTAGTCTGAACAGACTACATAAAAAAAAATGGAGGTATCAAATAAAGAGCAATGAGAAATCAATGAGCATCAAGTCCCAGGGTGGGAACATAAAAAGCAGCCTGGATGGGTCATCACCACCTGGCAGGCAGAGACACTTAGTCTTTGATTGAACAAATGCAACCCACTGGCAGCAAAGATTATTTAGTGACAGGAACGCAATGACATGAAGTGCTTTTCTGAAGGACAGATGTTGTTTGTAGTGTGTCGTGTGAGGCATAAGAATAACTGGTATTATCTTTTTTGGTTGGCATGCCGAAATGGCTGTGAAACGAAAAGCCTTCTTCGGCGTTCTCGCCACTTTTCTTTACGCGCCTTCGCGCTAATACGCTGGTTTTTCGCCCGTTCGATATGCATTCAATCGAGCGCGATTTCGAACCCCCTCTTTTTGATCGCATTTCTACTCATTTGAATGCGGACGTCTCACTGAGTTTATTGAAACACAGGACATGTGAGCAGTCTTTGTGACTGACGCCTGGATAATGAACCCTTTTTCAAAGTCACTTCGAGCTTCCCGTCATGCAGTCTTGATCCAAAATCGAAATCAAATGGATCTGCTCGGCTTTGTTACGCGTGCTGCTGAACATTACAGGATGTCAGGTGTTTAATTGGGTTTATACTGCAGTCAGACATATCAGACTCGTCACCTGTCTGAGGAGAATCCTGAAAGACTGTATTCTTCAGATCAAGGGTGTCCAATCTTTTTTACAAGGGGCCGGTGTGGGTGCAGTCCAACCAAATAAGAGACAAAAATAAGAGAATAACCAATAAAGGCCTTATAAATAGGTTGTAATAGCAAACACGTCTATAACTAGACATTAGCAAAATAAGTTATTAGTCATTACATACTGGCTAATTTCTGATCCCTAAAATAAAGTGAACCCAGACAAAGCCTTTAGTTGACATGTAGCACATTGTCACCATTGTTTTGGTCCTTTTGGCTATACATATTCTCCTACCTAGGTGAGTCCAGTTTCCTGAACATTCAGGTAATTCTTTTGGATGTTGCAAATGAAAAATAATAACTATCCCTTTACTGTCCTATGCTACGAATTTTCACAAAATTGAATTGTTATTGACCCTGCAATCATTCGTTTAACACCAAAATAAGTTTGGAAACGAAGGCTAGATTCCTCACAGTTGATGAGTCTCCCTTATTTGCAAAGTCTGATAAGTTCTTCACAGTTCAGCCTCGTCTTCCATCCTGTCTACACAAAAGTGTGAAAACCCACCATTATACAGGTTTGAATGTTATTCACGTTCTATTATGTCATATCATGTTCTATAATGTCATATTTCCAAAGCAGCTTAGCTCAAATGCGTCACGTGACAGTGTAAAACACGTCATCTTCTTAATGATATTTCTATTCACTTATCATATGGTGTGACATATCAGGTCAGAAACACCTTGATACAGAACACTCTGACACATAATAAGTATCAGAGGAAAGCAGATTTTTCTGCCAAAAAAGATGAGGTTTGATGGAACCTGACAGGATGCTATCATCAATAATGTTTTATTCTTCTTATACCACAGCGTTTCTTTTATTCTAGAATGACAACGTGCTTTTCTGCGTAAGTAGTAAAATACTTGTGCTTGTGGGTCTCTAGGTTTCTTTTCTGTTAAATTCTCTTTATCTGATACACAAACGTCTATTTGACCTTCTTAGGGTCCTCTGATTCCCGAACATCACAGCAGATTTTTTTTTTTTCTTTTACCGATTTTTTTAATCCCCTATGCTCAAAGCCTTCGCCTTCATAAATCATCACTTAGATAACAGCCCTGTTCACCCGACTGTAGAGAGAGGATTCCTCAAAGGACTTCAAAATCTATTCAAACAGACCTACAAATCCAATCACATAGCAGTCCAAACTAAAAAATAGATCGTTTTCGGGGATTGGAAAAATTCTGATGTGCCAATTTAAGAAGGAAGACTCGATTTCCTTAAAGGGATTAAAAGTGATTCTTCATATTAGAGTTCTTGGATTCTTCTGCTTTGACTACAATCATAATTCAATCACAATAATGAAACATCTCTTACTAGCTTTTTATTCCATAATCTTTTACAAAGGAACTATCAATGATTTTTCTTTTTTTTATTGCCCATTCAATCCAAGCTCGCTTATACTGTACATTTCCATTTAATGCATTTGTCAGGGTTTTCCCTATGAGCAGTTGGGGGTTAAGGGCCTTTCTACAGGGCCCAGTATTGTCAGCTTTGTTTGTTGGTGCTCCGATTTAAACACATGACCTTCTGGTTTAAAGTTCAATGCCTTCACCATTAAGCTACCACCTCCCTTTATACCAAGAGATCGAACTCTGAAATCTGATTGGTCAGAGAGCAGCAAGGTGCCACTTCTGGCAAAAAGGTTACTGAAGAAAAATGAATGATTAGTCAAAAGCTGTTGATTAATTCTGTGTAACTTTGTGTAACTTGGGCAGTCTTTCAGGCTTTAATTAAAAAAATAGAAAAAATGGATTTTAATGGATTTCAATTTATTAGATTCAATTTATATATTCAATGTATTATCATATCTTTAATCAAGTTTCCCCTGATATTTTGTACTTATTCTTTTTTTAGGAAAAAGTCTCCAGTGTCAGGACTGTAAAAATCAGAAAGATAAAAATTCTTCTAAAACTAGAAAGTCTTTAGTATGGAAGGCTACGCAAGTTTTAAAAAAAAAATCATTTCACGATTGTTTATAGCTGCTGTAGCATAAGTGATAACAGGGACCTCATTAAACATAACTATACTGTAACTGTATATAATGTACAGTAAAATAAATATAAAATAACAGTAGTTGCTAGAGGGAATAAAACACAAAGAGTCAGGCCAGATACACCCTACCATTGATTATTTTCCTATATCAGCATGCCTTTTACCTATTATATTTCTAATATATATGGTATAAATATATAAATATGATTCTATTTTACCTTTTTTTCTCTGAATGATTACAATAGCATCAGCACCGTTTTCAGGTTAAATCGGCCGCTGCATTATTATTATAGTGGCGATATATTGCAATCGTCACCGAATGCCTTGATCCTGATAGCACACGGTGCAATCCAGACCCACGATTACACCGCATTCCAGAGGCGTGATTAAATGGCAGCTGGATCTAACAGAGGAAGCTGCTTGGCCAAATTGCATAATTTGATTTTGAAGCTAAACAAATGACCTCTTTCAGTGGAACAGCTAAAACAAAAAGAAAACCCAAACCAATGGATAAAAAATCCTCGACACGATTAGATTGTACTGATCTCAGCATAGATCAAGCTGTCACTACCAGCTTAGAAGACATATTTGGAAACTCAAACACAGTTTCATCACTTGAGGCATGATGCTGATATAATCAACCGGCACGTGATATTGTAGGGTGCAAAGTACAAAAAATCCCCAACAGCTTGATTGCTTTATTACGCCTAAGCTGGATAATATTGACAGGAAATGAAGGATATTGGGGTGGGATAAAAAATAATACAGTACACAGTATGTGAAGTTTTTCTCTGCTTATTTGTAATATACACTATATGGAATCTCAGTTTTTTTATCTGAGTTTTTCAGGAACACAATTCAGTAGGGTGTCTTTGGATGTGCTAGCATGAAATGTTCCTTTTAGCGAACCAGGAGACCCAAACCTCCAGCGTAACAGTGCCCCTGTATACAAAGCAAGCTCCATTAAGATATGGTTTAAATGGGTTGGAGTGGGAGATCTTGAGTGGCCTGCAACAGAGCTTTGATCTCAACCTTACTTTCAACCTTTTAGGAGGAATTGGAACTACACCCCAGGCCTCCTCACCTCACCCACATTAATACCTGACTTTACTAACATCCTTGTGGCTGAATCTTTAAAAGCACAGCAACTTGGCACTAATAACACATTTTTTTATTTATTAACATACCATTATGATTGTAACATGTCCATGAAACAATTCTTGTTTTAATTTGAAAGATAGTTGATTGTTTAGTAACTAGCTAGCAAGGGGATGTCAAGAAAATACTGCTTAGTCAGCACAATTTTGTACCATATTCCGCCATCTGGTGTTTTGTAACAGTAGTTATGAATCCTTTTAATTAAATTTATACATAGACAAAATTTGTTACAGATTCCTCAAGTGTTACAGGAACAATTCAACTTAAAAATGAATTCAGTTTAAGCTGCGAGAAAAATTTTCGGGAGCCGAGCGAACAGTACGATGAGATGTACACTCACAATGCACTGCTCGCCAAAGTTATCACAACCCCCCCATCATCTGGTGTTCAGAAAAGGGGTTTTCCAGGTTTGCTGTGTCTTTATCTGCTAAATTCCATAAATGAAAATGTAAATGGATAAAATGTGTTGGGAAGCAACACACACAAAAAAAATTCAAACACAATGCAAAATCTAATTAGGCAGAAATTGAAATAATAGGTGTAAATGCTTTAGATTCTGGACACAGGTTTCAAAAGTCATGACCATTAACATACTTTTAAATTATATCCAATTGTTACCCACTGGTTTCGCTGGAGCATTGGCGGCACTTGGCCCAAATTCTTTTCCAAAATGTCCCGTCCACCCTCCACAAACAATAGGCCAAATTTCACTTTTTTCAGATTTCATTTTCACGTTTTAAGGCTGCTTTTGATACCCTAGCAAAAAGAAGGAAAAACGATGCAATAAAGAAGAAAAGAGGAGATTCAAAATGATCAGAAAAACCGATAAACACGATTTTTGGATCATGAAAATCCCGCTCAGTCTTTTGGGAGAAAAACACAAAGCTTAATCTCTCTCACACAGAAACCTATTAGGACAAGCTCCATTAAAAAAAAAGAACCAGAAAAGCAGTTCATAAATCATTTTTGGCTGCAAGACAGAACTCCAAAAACAATCAGCTTCACCATTCTGCCCTGCTGTATTAGTTTCATACAGTGCTTCCTCCAATCACCTGATATGGTTACAAAAAATATTGTGCATAAAAAATATATTCTCAGTTTCTTTACGGTTTCAAAGACGAAAAGCTGATCAATGCTTGTCTAGTTGGTATTGTTGCCAACAACGCATGCGACGCCTCCAAATATGCATGAAGGTCAGTATAACCAAACATTTTTATAAGCATGCAGCATATGCAGTTCCTCCAGGGAGTAATCCACCAGCCCCCCTTATACACCCACCAGCATTCTTTCTCCCTGTTTTTTGCTGTATTGCAAAAGTATCCAATTTAAGTATGCTACGATGTGATTTTTTTCCTGCGTATTTTTCTCCTCGAGAGAAACCCGTACAGAAATTAAATCATCTGCTTCAACATATACAAAATAATCAATTCAGTCCTCTCTATTTAAGCGATCGAAATTTGGGTATTTCGTTCGGAAAATGTTCAATCAAGCGCACCTGTGTTCATTGGAAAGCCACCTGCGTTCAATTGTGTGCTTGCACAATCATTAGTGCTGACTTTACAAGGTTTAACATCCAGCAGAAGACCAAAGAACTGCCCAGGAACATCTGAAATGAGGTCTTCCAGTTCCAGCCTCTATGGCCAAAAAGTCCGTTCTGAGAAAGAACAAATCCGAGAGTGGAGAGAAAAAACATGGGAGATTAAAATTGGCATACTTTGGTTTGGATCCAATCGTTGGCACCATGCTCTAGAGTTGTTACAGCAGGAAGGACTGGAAAGCTTCTCGCCATCTGTGTTTAGAGTGAAAAGAGATGCTTCAACAAGACGGCACGGCAAAACAACGAGGCGAAAATGACAAACGGAAGACTTGGAAAGAGAAGGTTTGTGCTTGGGAGTCAAAGACCAGAGTCCAGACTTAAATCCGAGTGAAAATCTTTTGGCGGAAATTCCATCCACCAAGGTTTTGTGTTTGCACTGAGAAGATCTAAGTATCAAAACAGCTCAGATACCTGCATTTAAAAGAATCTACATCTGTAATTAATGGATTTTCACACTCTGAGAGTACTTTATTTAATATTACTTCTAAAAAAAGTTTTGTTTTTGCATACACAAGCAGTTTTGTTCGACTTTCAAAAACCTGGAATCGCTGCCCCCTCCCTCGTATTCAGCCGTTCTTCATTTCTGCTCTCCTGCGCGTACAGTACAGTACAGTCAGGTCTTCTGGTAATGTACTCTTTATGCTTTGTGCTCTCTGAATTCACAGTGTTCACCTCGGGGACGAGGACGCTCGGTGTGCATCTTGACAAAAATCATTTCAGGTTTGTCCTTCGGCTGGGTACAAACCTCGGTAGCGGGGCGACTTCAAATACCAACCAATATCCTTTTACCCTCCACCTTCCGCCTTAGCCTGCTAAACTAGGTCAGGGTAATTTCCCCCGAAAGTGGCAAACAGAAATGTGTAGCGCAAACGAAAAGGGAACGACTGTTTCAAGTACCTGTCTCTCTCGACAATTTTCAGTTATTGCGTCTCAATTTTCCGGATTGAATCTTTTTTGTGTGTGACGGCGCCACACATTAAACAACAATTCACTGATTCCTTTTTTCCTTCTCTTTTGATTTGTTGTTTAGGCTCCGATTTGATTTAGGCTTTGTATTTCTTAGAGATTCAGCCAGGCCGACTCAGAAGATTGATTTTAAGATCTCTTTGTGTGTGCTTTGAGGATATTCTGGAAGAAAGAACAAAAATTCTAGCCATGAAGGATATTAATATGTAACAAAAAAAAATAAATTGGGGAAAAATTCAATTCAAAAACAGCAGGTTAGGCAGAATCCAATCCTAACATTAATCCCAAAACCCAACCCTGTGCTCATCCGGTGCTAATACGAGCTAATACGGTGATCTTGCATTAGCTTTGCTTTTAGATCAGAGTTTCATAAGGGCACATTGAAATTCTGGCTAATTTATGTGCATGTTGGTTTAACGTGGTCTATCGTGTTTAAACACGTTTAGACGTTGTACATTTTATTTAGATTTTCCAGACTGAAGCAACTTGATGATGAACATGTTTTTCTACCAAACACACACACACACACACTGCTAACCAGGAAAACAGAGGTCAACAATTAAATTTGGCTTTTGCATAATGAATCTTTGAAGATTGTTTGGCAGGAAAACTGTCAAAGCAATAAAAAAATAAATAAATAAAAAATAAAAAAATCCCTGTTTTTATACACGTGTCGGTGTGTAACTAACTTTTCAGCTATTTAAATATATTTTAATAATACATGCTTAAAACTGCTTTCATGAACCACAGTGTCTCTGTATTTTAGTACCGATTTCTCTTTTAGCACTGAAAGACTGATTTATATTCTCAGCACTGTATTTCAGACACAGTTCATCATTTTCCATTTAATAGCAAATCATACATCTGTTTGGCTGTTCACCAAAAACAAACTGGGTTTCTGGACTGGTTTGTGACCTACAGAACCAATGATCTGACATTGTTTATTCCAACTCTAATTGTTTTCATATATAGATCCATGGAGTTACTGAGAAACTCAAGAACTTTGAGGACTTTGGGGATGGATTTGGATTGTAATTAACATTACCAGTCTACTAAAATGGCTCAGGACCCCAGTTTGCATGAACATTTTTGTACAGTATTTAAGCCCCTAACACCGAACAGTAAACCTCAACAATGATCAAACTGTAACGAATGGACATTCGGTGGTACCTAGATGAAGATTTTAAGTTCTTTTTAAGGTTTCTTCCTCATGCCTTCCATTGAGTTTTTCCTCACCACAGTCTTCACTGGTTCACTCATTAGGGATAAACGTACAATTATTAGGTTTGAAGCTACAGGCACTATTTATACAACTTTATAACTGCTTTATATGTGCAAATCTGCAAGACAATGCCCACAAAAGTGCTATACAAATAAAAATTATATACATTTTTTTAAACTAAAATCAAGGATTAGTAGACCCAGACTCAAACAAATTGATATTTGCTGACAGTTTAATTGATCAGCAAATTTTCCACCACAGGAAAGTCTTCAGGACAGACAAATTTGCATTTAGCATTTTTTTTTTTTCGTCTAATCAGCCTCAAAAAAGGACGATGGGAGAATAAATAACTTGCATCGTGCCTGGTTCATCATGTTAAACACAACTCTAAATGGGTAAAAAGCGAGCAGTTGTTTGTTATTCAAAATAGTAATCGTTGTCAGATCTTATTACAAAGCTCCAGCATTTATCATTTTCCGTAGCGGAACAGCATGTGTCGCTGAATCGATATGTTAAAGCCACGAGTTGCTCATGGAAACGATAACTATTGTATTTTAACCAGACTGTAACATAAAAGTCGATTTCATTCAAGCATTTATGTCTGTTCCAGCCAAATAGCTATCAATAACTAACCAAATAACCAACGAGACTCTGTAAAGACTTGAAGATCCATGTTTATTCAACTGCATTCATCAAGCATTGCCTTACAATTGTATTAATGATTTAAAAAGACCAAAATAAAGCAAGGATCTCAAGATCATTCAGAAAAAGGGGTCACCTCAGAGGTTCCAGTATTGTCAATCTGCCACTCTTAAGCCCTTAAACAAGGCCCTTAACTTGCTCCAGGGGTGTTGTATCACGGACCCTGCACTCCAACCACATCTTCTAAACATATGCAGAGAAATAATTAGTTCATGTGACAAGTATCAAGCATCTTTACCTCAAAATACTAGGGAACAATAACAAGGCTTCACAGAAATCTATTGTCATTCAAAGAAAGACTTTTATTGTTAAATATACACTCATATATTCTTCCTTCAAATGATCTCAGAAGCTTAGTTTAGAGCTCAGGGTACCTCGGGCCTGAAGCAGAGATATTTAAGGGCAGTTTGGCAGAAGTAAGGCTTTAACCCACAATCTTACATATAATTACCCAAACCCGTAACCACTGAGCTACCACAACCCTATTACTTTGTACTGTAATGTGAACTGAAAGTAACACTAGAACTAGACGTGGAGACCACGTATTAATTCTGATGTTCACCAGCGTCGTAAATTGTATTGTATTTTCAACACCAAGCTGAAAAACCAAAGTAGTGGCCACAACATGATTATTCATGGACACGGAGTACTTAGATTTCGACCTCAAAATATTCATTTGCGGTGATGCAGCGTTCCAAAACAACCCCCATGGCACCAGAGAAAACAGGCCACCATTTAATGATCGCAAGAAACATCGCATCGAGCATGATCAACAGCGTTTCTGAAGAAGAACGAACAGCAGCCCACTCACCTTCAGAATACATGCTGATCTTGTTGAGACAAACAAGACGAATGACAAACCCACACAGTGTTAACTCCTGTTCCAAGCGGTTTTTTTTTTAGTCACTCATTATATTTTGCCTTTTGTATAAGTTCGACTTGACAAGATCGGCTCACACAGGAGAGCTTGTGGAAGATGACACGGTGCTCTGTGGAGTCTGGATTCAGAGGCGAAATCTTGTCACCTTTTTGTCCCTCATAGATGAACTTTTATACCAAATCTGTCTCAGCAGACTCTGTTAAAAAGTATATAAAAAATGGAGGGTTTTGTGGACAAGTGGAACATAATAAGTGCCTCGAAGTGTCCATAGGTTGTCAGTGGTACTGATTCGAATTTATCGAACAATAGACATTGACACGAGGCAGCTTTACATAAATCTAGATGTCTATTTTTCATTCTTAATACACAAGCTGAGAGAGACAGTGCCAAGGAAAAAACTCTGTACGATGAAACGAGGAGGAAACCGATTTGAAAAGAAATCCATGGGTGACATCACATAGTAAGATTATACACCACACAAACTTCGGACACCTCAGCATCAACATAAGACCCATTTCTGGACCCTTTGAAGGTTCTTTGAAGGATGGGAATCTTAAAGAGACCTTTTACAGGTCAAGAAGTTGAGCCGCCAAAGTGAGTAATCACCAAGTAGAACAAAATACTTCTCCATATTGCAGAGCTTTGGGTGCTCTTTGTTTTTTTTCTGAGGGTTTTCAATTTTTTTCTCTCTCAGTAAAACCTTTATACACAATAGCTGCTGGCCCTCTGAATAGATCAATACAGTCTAGTGATCTCCATCTCCTCAGTCTGCTTTGCTTCATCGGGTTTCTACACAGACACTTTTTGAAAAGAAAAGGACCCCCTGCTTGCCCATTATACCCCCAAACACAAACACACACCATTTCCTCTAGTGGAGGCAGTGACAGAGAAAAGGACACTAGCAGGTTTGAAGATCAATGCGAACGATTCTGCTTATCCCCACCCATGTTGTGATATCCAGGAGCACCTTTATCACCTCCTGGTCTTTTCTACCTTCTGGCTTTTAGGTTACACAACGTTTTCTTGTCAGCATGCTGCTCTGTCCTAATGCATTTCACAATGTATAGAAGGACAGTGAATCAACTCGGATCCAATCATCATTTTAACACAAATCAAAAGTTCCTTCAACAGTAATGTCAGAACCTTGCATCCCACACACACTGAATATGAATGTTTTAGGCTTTTTAGCCTTTGCCTACTGTATGTACCCTGAAGTTTTGACACCAGCATTGATTGTTATACACTCTGGTAATCATGTTGATTTTTGGTTTTACCAAGGCAAAGCAGGGTTTTAACAACTAAACAATGTATTTGCATTTATGTGAGGTTTTAGAAGTCGGGGTTGGAATGCAGGGGGGTGGGTTTGGGTAATTAACGGGTTTATAATTATTACTTTCTATTCATTAGCGCGTTTTTCCTATTGGCAAGAGGGGGAAAGTAACGGAATACATTTACTGTATTACAACACTGTACATTTACAGTAAATCCCATTACTGTAATTGAGGAGTTTTTTTTGTACTTCTACTTTTGAAAGTAGTTTTTTTAACCGGGAATTTTACTTAAGTATGTTTTGTTTGAAGTATTTTATTTTAAGTTTTTATATCCGGTACTGATAAAAAAATAAATAAATGCTGCAAACGTGAATAACTTACATAGACATTTTATTCTATTTTATTTTTTTTGCTTTTTGTTATTTCTCTTTAATTTGTAAAAGGTGTTTCTTCAATTAAAAACAACTACACAAAGTACATTCTCAATGAGCTACTTTTTACTTTACTTACTTTATAACTTCACATGTACTTTACAGTATTTTAGGGAGTAAAATGTTTTTTTTTCTCTTTCCACCTCTGCTATTTGCATTCCTATGGGAAAAATGTATAATATGTATGACATGGCAAACAAACACTTCAGCATAAGATACAACAATATAAGATTCTTTAGCCAGAGATTACAAGGAAAATGAAAATAAATGAAGTACAGTAAATAAAGTAATACAGTAATACAGATAAATGTCATACACATTATGACATTATAACATTATGACAGGTGAAGTGAATAACACTGATTGTCTCTTCATCATGGCACCTGTTAGTAGGTGGATATATTTATTATATATTTATTATATATTATATATATAATATATATAATATAAGTTGACGTGTGAGAAGCAGGAAGAATGGACGAGCGTAAGAATTTAAACAAGGGCCAAATTGTGACGGCTAGACGTCTGGGTCAGAGCATCTCCAAAACTGCAGTCCTTGTGGGATGTTCCTGGTCTGCTGAAGAAGTAAATGCTCGATGGGTCAGAACTGTCATTGTAAACTGCCATTTTTCTTGTTGACAGCAAATCACAAAGCAACTTCTTAGTTTTGGGAGTGAATAGAAAATATTGGCTTTGTCATCATCCCAGGACATCAAAACTTCTTCATCATAATTCCTTTGACTATACTTAAAGGAAATGCCAGATAATTCTTATAGTTCTTAAATTAATAATATTATAAATCTTTTTCTATCTATCTATCTATCTATCTATCTATCTATCTATCTATCTATCTATCTATCTATCTATCTATCTATCTATCATGCTTGCTTTTCTGCTAACACACATCCATATTGATTACTTTCCAATCTTCTTATTGATCTCCAAATAGATTGTACGTGGCGTAATTATGAAGAAGCTTTATTTCCACGCGGTGCTCAAGCTGGATTATCAGCTCATCGCTTGGGATTGATGTGTATTAAATGGGTTTCTTGTGGATACATTCTTGTGGGAGTAGAGAGACTAATGTCTGCCTTCAGCCTGACCTTTGGCAGGCTGTTTTCACCAGTGGTTTAAATGCAGTTTTCTTCTCTCCCCCTAATTTATGAGCATGTCTAAACAGCACCGACGGTGCTTGAGTGCAGTAAACAAAGCAAAACAGAAAACAGTAAATATGATATACTCTACTGTATTTCTGAGGTATTTTTGAAAGACTGGGTCATTTCCTAACCTGACCTAAAAAAAAACAAACGGTCAATTCTTGATGCCTTTAAATCCTCTTAAGATGTGACCCAGCCATGACAAATGCAGACGGACCTTTTGCAGAAGCTATTTCACAGAGTATTAATGCTCTCTACAGGTGCCAATATCGCACTACGTAACAGGCGAGCAAGGAAACCAGGGGCCTGTACCTGTCTGTCTATTTGTGTATAATGACTGCAGATAATAGCAATGTTCTTGTTTTTTTTTTTGCTGCATCAGCAATGCAGGTGAAATATAAAATTTGAAATGTTGCATGTGCCAAAATTGGTATACTGAGATTTTGATTGCCCAGCCCACTAGGGCGGATATTCACCGCAAATAAAGTAAGGATTCACACACGTTATTAATCTCAGCATATATATGCAAGAATTCAAGCATTAAGGAACGACCTGGATCCATTTCACAGTCCATAGTTTTTTACCCAGAATGACTGCATTTTGAACAATAGTCAGCAGTTTATGTACAGTGCTTTAACCTTCACAAAGTTCAGGATCACTTAAAAGTTAGCATTTCGAAAGATATTCCCAGTTTAAACAACATTTGGAAATTGAAAATTGAAACTGGAAATGAGTCAAAATCAGTGTAAACACTTGTAATGTTTGTAAAGCATAGCTTAAAAAAAAGTTTTATTATTATTTACAAAAAGCTTAAACAAGGTGGTATCAAAAATTTTGAGTTTTGTAATGCTGCACGCACAGTCACAGGGAGCACCGACCTTCATAAGTTAATGCCAAAAGACATGGTACATCGGGAGCTGTGCAACCGACCACGTGCAAACTCTGTCATCGAGCTCTCCTCACACGTGAGTCCTCACTTGAAACTTATGAACTCGCTTCTGCACCCACTCTACTCACCAGATTTGGCTCCTGTGGACTTCTCCCTCTTTCCCGAAGATAAAGATCCAGCCTGCCGTTTTGGCACCATTGCGGAGATCCAGCACGAAACGCAGAAAGGTTCGAAATGCAGACTTCCAGGACACATTTCAGAGAAGGCAGGAATGCCTGGATCGCTGTACGCTGTACAAAGAGACTTTTTGGAGTTAATAGTGAGTAAACTTTCTTGTAAACAGAGGGGGTCTCAAAACTTGACCCGGCCTGAAATCGCATACAACATGGAGCCTGGTAATGATTCCGAAATTCCCTCTGTGCAGAACTCTAGAACACGATGACCATTCTTATAAAAGGCTTCACAGCAAACCCTTATTGTGCACCACTCCATTGCTCTATTATAACTAGTAGCAAGGGGATCTTAACGAGCTTGCAATGGTTCCAAACAATTCCCCCAGGGTCAACTCCAAAATTCCCCATTTCCCTGCACCACCTTGTATAAGTCCATATTTAGCAGCATTGGTGTTCCAATGCTACATCATGTTCGATAATCTTATCATGATAAAGGCCTCATTCAAAACATACAAAGCAATTCAACTGTCTTCTTTGGGCTTTTTTGAGTATCCTGAAACTTCTAGAATGAAAAGCAAGACCTTTTGTACTGTTGCTCAAATAGAAATGCAAAAGAAGGACTTCTTTTTATGCTTTCTGAACAACTTTTTAGGCAGTGGGTATCAATTTTTACTTAAATACAGGAATTATGTACTTCATACGCCACTGCCATGTGTAGGTCAGAATGACTAGAAAGAAAGCGCTAAAAATAACATGTCGGTCTGTTGCTGTTTTGAGAAATGAAGGCTGCTCTAAATTTCCAAGACTTTGAAGTGAGAAGCCCTGGTGCAGAACTGACACAACCAAATACATCAGAATCCCAATTTGGCCACACAGGTCCTCAGTTAGAAGCTCTAATAGATAATGCAACAAATGTACAGGGACATCTAAATCAGTGACTTACATTTTCTGGCTTTAAATACAGAATGTCAAAGAAAGAAACTTTTAGGAAAAGTTTGAGATGCTGAAAAAACAATTAAATAAGATACTGGACGAGTACTTGATGGCATGAAAATGTGCTGGTCTGAGAGAGCTTTGGAGCTGGTGAAGTGGGAATCTTGAACAATGAAGGTTTATACACCATGAGACTCTGAGCCGATAACTTCCTACAAACAGGACAATAAACCGAAGCACAGCTTTAAAACGAATGTAGTGTAGAAGCAGTCAGCTGAAGTTGTGTCTGTAACCGATTGGTCAACGCAGTCACTGAATCTCGAACTAAGTAAGATGTTGTAGAAACAGCTTAACTGAATGGTTGCCCATTCGACAAACAACTCCAGGAAGTATGGCTCCATAAAGTTACTGAGCGACTGAAGAGCTTTAAGGAGGAATTTGGACTGTAATTAATATCAACAGTCGGTTACAATGGTTCAGGACCACAGGTTGCATGAACAGCTCCATGTTTATGTACATATAACTGAACTCCACACCTCAACAATGATGGAACTGCAATAAATCAACATTTGGTGCCACCTATATAATTTCTGCTCAAGGTTTCTTCCTCATACCATCTCAGGGAGTTTTTCTTCGCCACAGTCACCACTGGCTCACGAATTTATAGGCATTAAAACACTTTTAGACAATTTTATAATCTTTTAATATGTGTTAAGCTGCTACGCTGTTCATTCTTAAACGCGCCCTACAAATAAAAATGAATTGAATTGAGTGAAATTGATGGACATTACCATAACAAACTGACAACTAGAACAGCAAAAGTCAAATGGTGGATTCTGGAATGAAACCAAAATCTGAAGCACATATTTCAAGCAGAAATCAACAATCTTTTATATATATATTTTATATATTTTTCTCTATTTGCATTGCACGTTAAATAAATAATGGAGCATTTCCTGATCAATCATGAAGTTTGGTATAATATATATAAGGAATGTGCATCTCCATAACTCGATTCGCAACTCGATGCTGATGTTCACTGATGTTCGCAACATGTTCAAAACGATGCAAAGCGACTCAAATGCCTACTTCTTTACAAATACGATGTAAATCGGTGAATCTCACCATCTCTAATATACTGTAAATAGTGATTGGACAACTGACACAGACATTTTATAATTTCTTCCTTTAATAAAGCCATGTGACCCACATGCCATCCGGGTTGCTAAGACAACCAAAAAGATGGGCTGCGTCCAGCTGGTGTGGCTCTGAGCAGAGCCTGCTGTGATCAAGCGATAATGCCTTTCATTACGTACAGCTCCCGCGAACGCTTCATAATGTTCGCCAGACCAGGTGTTCCAGCCACTGCCTGCAAAAAAAAACCCCACTGCTTGGACACATTATCGGCGATCGATTCTGGCTGAGGCGTGTGCTCTGCATTTAAAAATGTTAGATCAAGCTCGATCTTTAACGCAAGCTTTTCTCATCGAATGAATTTAGGAAACAGCTCATGCACGAACACTTAACCGGTTTGTTTTGTGAAAACCTGGCTGATTTGCATAAACGGAGACTTTACGCTCTTTCGAAGTGTATAAACAAGTCTTTTATTAGAGTAACCCGCATCCTAAAAACCTGCTAATTGACAGGCACTGTAGTCTTCCTCGATATCCATAGTGCTCCTGAAACAAAGTGTTTAGACAGAATCAGGACCCAAGATATCGTTATCAGAAAATATATCTCTTTTGAAGCTTCTTGTCACAGACAAACTTTCAGCACCTTGTTTTTTGTATTTGTCTCCAGGTTGGAGCCGTCACCTATGATTGATACGCTCTGGTAACAAAGTGGCTGTTGCTTTTTACGGTATGGCTCCGGTTTGCAGAACAGTGCAGAGGAGTTCCAGGAGGTGAAGGGACATTCAATCTATTATGCAGGTCCTTTACTTGAATACAAGCCATTCATCATCCTGTGACACTATCAAAGCATAATGTCTTCACCACTTCAGGTACATGCCCTTATTCGTAGGCAAACAAAGGACATTCACACTTATCACACTTTATTGTCATTGATTGTATCGAGAAAGTTTTTGGAAAGTTTTGCTCGAACGCAAGACAAGATAAATATCCACATGGGATGTCTATTAGTCATGGAGTTCATCGCCCAGATGGGGAAATATTTCCATACAATTTTGATGTGGTAATAGAGCTGCTTTTTTATGTCAGTCACAAAACCATTCCACGTTTGACATGAGCACAGGAATCTATCTACGGAAAGGATTGCCAACAGAACGTATTGCAGTGGTGGATCAGTTCGGTTGCTGATCCTAGTCCTGAATCACATTTCTTGGGAGATCATTAGTATATACCTGGACTGATTCAGTGTAGCTGATAAATCGCTCATATTCATGACCTGAGACTTTACAGGGGTTTAAAATTGGTGACGCACACACACGAAAAAAAGACCACTCAAATCTCTAATTTTCCAGAAGGGGTTTCAATCATTCTCTATTTAAAAAAATCCCAAAGTGTTTTCTTTATCTTACAGCACTTTTTGTTCAATTTTAGGTGTAGCTTCTTTAAAGCAAAAAAGTTGTGCTATACTTTATCGGGCATTATCAAGAAATCCCAAATTCCTAAATAGTTTCCAGTGTTGGAAAACACTCAAAAGAAATAAAGCTTTACCTCTGATTCAGATTTTTAATTGGAAATAAAGTTTAAAATCTGTATATTTATATGTTTGTTTGGTCAAATTATACCTTCATATCGTTAACTGACAGAGGAACATGCATGTGTCTCTCAAAAACCGTAAAAGTCAACGTGTATCCTAATTATTAACAGCCACTCTATATGTGGCTCAGGTGATTGACAGAAGCATGTCTCGAAATTGTAACATCGAATCCTCCGAAGGCTAAAGCCATTGCCAACTAACGTTTTCTTAAGGGCTAGAAGTACCTCCTTTTGCATGCTAATATGCTCACCTGGGTATTCATCAGCTCTTAAATAGACCTTTCCTTGCACCTCTAGCTGGAAAAAAAAAAACAGGCAGTGTTTGAAATTAGAGTTCAATCTGCCATTTATGTCTGTAGGGGATTGTCTCATTTCTATTACTTCGTTTCGGCTGCAGTTAAAATAATTACTTCTGAACTGCTCTTTATTATTTATAACCCCGACTCCTCAAGGACGAACGGACTGCTTAATTACGACGCCACTTCACGCTAAGACCGCAAAAAGATCATGAAACCTGCCGTCTGCAACACAAAGAATTCGAATATTTTTCAGGCAGAAAATAAAATGCTTAAGGTGCCAAACGTGAAATATATTACAGAGGGTATAAACTGTAAAAACAAGCCGAACGTCCAAGCAAGTGGAAATATCCTGAATATAGTCAAATTGATCGAGCGTTTCCCATCAGAGGATTACAAAATACCTATTATAAGAGTTTTAAACCTATTTCAAGCTATGTTTATACTCATTTTTCATTTAAAATAACCCTGTGCAGTCTTGTTTTGCTTGATTGCCCATTTCAAGCATTGATTTCTAGAAAGATCAAATGTGCTGAAATGTTAAGTAGAATGTTCAGAAATGGATTTCATGGTCTAATATTGTAATCTTATAACACGGAAATACTTCATCAACTGGACTTTACGCCTTTTCTGGTATCAGGACCCTACAGCTGATATGGGGGACGGCTTAGAAGATTATCAAGGGCTTTTTTTTCCTTAAAGGATGGACGTTTACACAATATGCTGCATCCGCATTGTGAATTGACACACACACAACTTTCATATACACTCCTTTGTCATCTGGAAAAAAAGGTACCAAAGCATTTAAGCCCTCATGGCCAGACTGTGTTACAGTTTCTCCTCACAAGCCATCCTCAATAAGAGACTGCACTGATACACATACATATATATAAAGACACACTAAAACACCTTCATTGCAATTTTTTGAGACATTTTGAGACGTTTTGGAGACAAAGTGAGGGAGGCGAGATTGAGATGGTTTGGACATGTGCAGAGGAGGGACATGGGGTATATGCTGAGGATGAAGCCACTAGGAAGGAGGAAAAGAGGAAGACCAAGGAGGAGGTTTATGGATGTGGTGAAGAAAGACATGCAGGTAATTTATAAAAATCACCAAATTCACCATGTCATTTTAATGACATGCAAAAATCATTCCTTAAACTCATTAGATGTTTACAATCGTTATGACTGTATGATACCATGGTTATGTATATAAGGCAGCGAACTCAAACATCGCACACGTCCCTCGAATGTAGTGCACCAACACCACTCCATCTTAGTAACGAACGAAGTAAGTAAATGAGCTGATTTGTGTAAAAAAAACTTACATTGAAGGTGTGATATGTGATTTTGCACGTTTATTTTAGTGGTGGTTTTTACATTAGCAGCGTATTGTGTTTCCTTATGAATCCCATTTCATATTTAGGACACGGCACCTTTTTTTGGTCACAGAACTCATTTCAATACAGTGATACACAAAAGCACAGCAGGCTATTACCAAAAAAAGCGTACATGCAGCAAATTTAGTTGCAGGATATGAAATTTTCTATTTTCAGGACCTTAGGAACCCCAAAATGCTGCTTGATATTTATGTGTGCAATGAAACACAATGCGCTCATGATGATCCCTTCCTATCAGCTCAGTATATAGAATATAGAAAAGGTCATGTTCACATGAGCCCGCAGGGGAAATAATACAGTGATGAGTACATTTATTAAGGCATTTCCAAGAATTACTAATGATTTAAGCTTAAAGATAGGAGATGGAGCCGGAGTTAGCAGAGCTGAAGATGTTGAGGATGGACAGGATTAGAAACTAGTTTATTAGAGCATGTGGGACGTTTTGGAGCCACCAGGAAGGAGGAAAAGAGGAAGACCAAGGAGGAGGTTTATGGATGTGGTGAAGGAAGACATGCAGGTAGTTGGGTTGAAAGAGGCAGATGTAATGCACTGGGGGGTATGGAGACGAATGATCCGCTGTGGCGCCCCCTAATGGGAGAAGCCGAAAGAAGACTGATGCTTTAAGCAGGTGGATAAAGTCAGCATGGGAATAAAATATTTCTCATAAGAAATGATAACAGTTTTCTATTTGATACATGGGTAAGCGTGTTGTAGCGTTGCACGCTGCATATCGCAGTGCTGGTGTGAGGGTGAAATATGTGACATTTACAGTTAAATGCTTTGTGGTTTCTCGTTACCACGAAACAAGCAACATTTTTTTCCACTTCAGGAGAAAGGAAAAAAGACAGGGTAGGGAACAAGTGCCTACAGCTACTATGATGTATGTAATGTGGGAGAAAGTAGGTTAGTATATATGGCATTGGACTTTGGATCTAAAGGTCAAGAGTTAGAATTTTAGCCACATCAAGCTGCCACTCCTGGGCCTTAGAGAAAAGCACTTAACTGAGGAACTGTATGAATAATAGTTGCTTTGGATAACAGCGTCTGCCAAATGCCATAAATGTAAATGATGTAAGAAACTAAATAAAAAAGTAGCCCATTAAATTGTGGAGGTATAAGAGGAATATAAGCGTTTGGCAAATCAGTGAAACAAGACCACAAGTTCCGCATCTTGCAATTACATCGAAATGGTGACTACACTTTTTACAGGCTGTAAGTCAGTCTGAGCGTTGGCATGGCAACACACAACATTCTATCCATCTGTGGCTTCTACAGCTGAATCCCAGCCGCTCAGATATTCAGCACAACAGCACATTTGCACATGGGATATTGCTTAAAAAACAAGACATTTACATATGATGCAAGCTGCAAGAGTAATAATAATATTTAAAAAAAGCACTTTTTGAATATACAATTTTTCTTGATTTGTTCTATTTTCTACTCTCTATATTTCTTTATATAATCATCTAGTGTTCTGTGTACTGGTTATAATAGCAGATGTATTGTGGGTGAAGTATCTCATATTGTGAGCCATTATGAGGGGAAAAAAATCACATTCTCACCAGAAAAATGGTGCACCTTTAAATATACCAACAAAATCCCATTTTGAAGTCATTAGTCAGAGCCTATTGACTTCCTTGTGTTGTCACCTTAGAATTGATGGCCTCTCAACAAAAGCATCGCCTCAGGTCACAGCAGTTGGGGATTTTGTACACTCCTGATCCTCTGCTGGAAGGATCATGACTACCAGGCAGGTAATGCGAAATAAAAACGTGTCCCTTACAAGTATGAGGTTTCTGTGCACTTGATTATATTTGGGATCAAATCACATGCAAAAAAAAAAAGTTTGCAATGTAGTCACATCATGACCGTTTCGAAGAAAATAATAGTGTGTAAGGGATGAAATATTCTGTTAGAGAAAATAATCAAGGGTTAGTGTGATACCATTTTTTAGGTCACAAAACCATCCTGATTTGGTTTGTTCATCTAGTACTAAGTCTCAAGGTTAACAGGTTTTCTTTTTTTATATATGGACATCACTGCCTTGATGTTTCATGTGTACGATGTAATTTCATGTTATGTTATAGGAGATACAAGCAGTTAATTCCCTCAGCGGAAATTGCAGCTCGCCATGCTACTGAGAAAACAGAAAGCATTAAATCCTCAAACATCTTTTATAAAAGCAATACGAGTACAGCCTTTATATTAGAAAGGATAATCTATCAGAACAAGCAAGAAACCTGATGGTGGAACGACTATCAGATCTGCTGAAACAAAAACCTGACAACAATGTGGAATATTAGAGTTTTAAATATAATATACTATATATACAAAAATGGAGTGTCAACATAAGTCAGGCCTCTACAGCATTTCAAAAAGATCAATGATCAATGGTTTTACTATTAATTTACCAATGGTACCAGATGGTTTCCAATTCAAAACAGCATTATCCCTAAACAACATAGAGCTGCAGCTGAAATCCCATTTCCAGCACCATATTCCAAGCTCAATTATCCTTCTAGGATTTTAATAAAGTTCCTTGCAGAAATGGAGCAGGACATTAACCATAGGTATTGCTTGGAAAAAAGTGGAAAAAAGAAATGAAATGTAGAAGAGAATGTCATACTTTTGGACAGACGTATTATCAGGGGAAATACTACAGCAGCCCAGCTCAACAATGGACTCTTCAAGTAAAGCCTGTGAAAGATTGTTGAAGAGATTGTTTTTCAAGCTACGGCGCAATTGCAGAACTATCTAACATACAGTCAGCACATTGCACTGGTTTTAAAATGAAGTCCAGATGAAGAAGTGAAACTTTTTAGCCATAGCTGACAAAGTCAAATCCTGTCACAGTGCATGAAAATGTGTTCAAATTCGCTTCTCCGCCTCAAATACGTCTGCCAGGAGAGCAGATATAATTAAAATATGAACTTTTTCTTCCACATTGCAATTTTTATACCTTGAATATTGGACTCCAATAAAATAAATGACTGTAATTAATGCTTCAACTGCTATCAGAATGAAGCAAACACTTAGGGCATAATGATCACATTCGTTTTCCTATTCTAATGACCTATAAACCTTTCAGCTGTACAATGACATCTTAAATGCCATTCCCATTACAGTAAAACAGCCATTCACTACGCTCAAACTAAATTTCAATGACAAAAAAATAAGTATGATAGTATTCAATAATTAAAACATTGTCATTTCTGAAATGCTAACAGGGCTTTAGCAGCTTTCACATGGAACATTGGATTTTGATGAGGGTTTAATGAAGCCTATTCGGTTATAAGCACATGACCATAAACGTATTGTAAAAATTGGGGATGGGGTGAAATCAATTTTGGAAATGCTAATGAATAGATATTTCTTAATGTCTAAGTCTAACAAGCAGCACACTAGCATAAACCTTTTTTTTTTTTGCGATTCGAACTGAAAGTTCTGAGAGAACAATTTCTATAAGAATCCCTTATCAGAAAAAGTTTCATCCCTGTTATACAAAGACAATAAAAGTGGGCAAATTATTTATTCAAGAAATAAGTGCAGACAAATTCTTAATGAATATAATTATAAGTATAAACTTTTCCTCACAGTATTAAATCACATGTCGGTAAATTATTGCCTCTTTCACCAAGGAAATGAAGAATGTGAAGAAAACCATGTTAATTAGCTAAGGCTAACTAGCATTTTAAAAGCATTAGCATATTGCCGGTGTTCTTATCACGCTAGGTCGTGTTTATGTTTAAATGTTGACGATATCAACAGATTAAATGCTAACAGCTAACTTAAAACTGATAACTGTTTACATTAAGGCAGGTATCTAATAGCTTAAAGCTACAATTTTGGTCATTAGATGTTTTATTGTGCTAGCTTTATTTTAGCTGTAGCTAAATGCTGATGCTAACTGACACAATACAACCATTGTGTGCATATTAGCATGAAAAATACAGTGATGGGTATTAGATTGAATACTTGCTCTATTATCTGTTAAAGGTAAGATTTGTAAAGTCTCACAACATGATTATAGAGAAATACTGTATAATGATTTTCAGTAATAAAATGGTATGTGGGATGTAAAGCAGAAAAAACTTGTTTTATTCAAATGAATCAAGAGTCAATAACAATTAGCCCACCGGTGGAAATTGTGTAAGTTGGCATGTCATTTTATATTTCACTTTGGCATTGTAGAAAGGAGAAGGGTTTAATGGAGTAATAATTTGCCAATGTTTATAAACAACAGTTGAAATCACATTTCCAGCATCTTGGGGTGCAGGTAGCCATGGTACAAATGATGGGTATGAACAGGTTTGCCGTATAATACACTGATTCGCATTAGTATGCAAGATGTGTGTGTAAATCGGTAGGCCAAAAGGATACTCAATAAAATTGAACATTTATTTTTAAACAAAAGTTCAGCAGTCTTTTGCAAATTCTAATTTGCAATGCGTGAGCTGAATTATTAGACGATGTACCGTCGAGTATACATTTGCCATCGCGAGGGTCTGGTGTGTTTAATAAAGTGTGCAGTTCATACATTTGCATTTATGCCTTTTGGCGGACGCCTCTATCCGAAGCGAATTACAAAAGTACTTTGAAGTCAGTATCAGTATGTATTTCTAAATGCACACTGATACAAGTGCATTAGGTCACAAACTAAGAAGTTTAAAATCTCAGTTGGGATGGTTTATAGTTAGAATAGCATGTCTTTTGGCGTATAGATGAGGTTTGAAGACTGTTAGTGACTCGGAGATCTATGAAAAGTTCGATCCACCAACTAGGTTTCAGAACAGAGAAACTTCTTGATGTCTGCCTTCTTTATACCCTGGTGGGATTAGTGGATTAGTGGAGTGGAGTGCGGTGTAGGGTGTGATAAGTGCTCGGAGGTAGATGGGTGCTGGTCCGTTTCTATTTTGTTACACTCTATTTGATAATCCCAATAAACAGGGTGTACAATCACATATGATCTTCAATTTAGATTCAATGAAAATGACAAATGACCTGAGAACAAAAGTAATTGCTACATTCTGCTTACATCAACAACCACCATGATCCAGGCTCAGAAAGATTCAGAGCTTGATTATTTTTTAAGGGATCTTTTTTCTGTACAATTGCAAGTTTTGTTGAAATATTGTCATTGTCATTTTTATTAGCATACTGTGTTCCATGTGATGCAATGCTTCTGAAAGTGGATGGTAGCATTTCTGGATCATATTCACGCATCCCTTCTTCTTTGCACGATAGAGATTTAACCTTAATAATAACACTTGCTTTTTTCAGACCTTTGTTGCCCCGTCCCAACCTTTTTTTGGAGCTATCAAATTGGAAATTACCTTTTTTTCCCCCGTAAAATGGAACATTACATTTTAAAGCTTTGATATTTTTTCTATGTTCTATTGTGAATTAAATATGGGTTTATAAAAATTACAAATCATTCTATCCTGTTTTTATTCATATTATTCATATATATAACTTTTTTGGAATTGGGGTTATATATGTAAATGCCAGACTTTGACGTCGGTTGTGGCGTCTACCACAGGCCTTTCTTTAGCAAACCCATAACCCAAGCAAGGTACACATAGTCCTTTTAAAAAAGCTTTTATCAAGGTCTTTTGGATCACTCAATGTCTAACTTCTCCCCATGTCTCTCCTCGCCAAGGGTGGCACTATTAAAAGCATTAAGCCCCTTGTAAGAACACCTTGACAAAGTCTTTATACCAGAAGTGCTGCACACCATCTAACTTTCAAGGTTGTTAGAGTTGATTTGACCTAACAGTTGGGTAAAGTCCCAACACTTGTTAGTGTCCTAATAACGACAAGAATATGAATTTTTTCATTTGGGAAAGAACTTGATCTCATCTTCATCATGATCCTGTCTGCATGCTGCGTCCTTGTTGGTTAAATGGATCATAGTTAAGCCTTTATGTGGTCATCATGACATGATGTATTACTATTTTTTACCAATAACACAAGTGTCACCCAGCCTTCACTGACACAAAGACACGAACTTGACGATGTGCTCACACAAAAGTGCATTTCCTTATGGAATGAATTAGCATAAAATTAGCATTGCACTTTGACAGGGTCCGTCCACGTTGTAAATTTGGCGCTTTAAAAAACACACAACCTTGGACATTTTTAGCTGCTGACAGGATTCTCATTTGTCTTTTAATTAGACAGACTACAAGGTTAACCTTTACGGCTATTTTTCTGCTCGTTCAATTTACCTCAGGAGAGGACAAATTAGCAAAGAGCTTAGCATCAAAAGAGTGGCTCCATTCATGTTTGAGGTAGTAATCGGATGAACAATGCTCCAGCACGAGCCGCACAAGAAAGGAAATGAATACTTGTCCCTGAAGACCTGCTTTTTTTTTTTCTCGGTCGTATGGATATTACTTGCAATGCTGTATTGGCTTTGATGGTTGTCTATTGCCAGCCACCTTATTGAATACCAAATTAAGTCCTCGTTGGCCACACAAATTCTTTTTTGGTATAATTTCCTTTACAATGCCTAGATCTGTTATCACTTAAAATCTCATTGGGGGATTTATTACTAAATTATGTACCGTTCAGACTGATGGATACATGGCTCTGAACTGAATATCCAAATTAACTGCTTTCTTACAACATATTAATTGAATATTAATTGCATGAGATAATAACGAATGGGTAAGGAATAAAGCCAATAATGCACTAGTAATTCACTGTGTTTTGTGGAAGTTTGAATTGATTTTTTTTCCCCCCTGTTATCATCTAGGGTTAGGAGGTGTTTAGCAATCAATATGAATATGCTTCAGTGGTGCTGATGCTTAATTATTCCTTAATACAAGATCTGGCAACAATACATAGAAGTGTTTCATTTATTCCTAGAAGCCCTTAGCTAGAGCCAGAAACTAAGGTCGTCCAAGATAGACGTCCGACTCAAATGTAAAACTCTTCATCCCTGACGAAAAACATTGTATCATCTGCGCAGTATTCATTGTGAACAGTCAGTGTAATTGTCTGGGTGCCCAGTGATGACCTTGTGTCACATTCAAGGTGTATTACAGCTTCGCGTCCAGTGTTTCCAGAATAGGCTGCAGATTTGTGGCAACAATGATGACATTGCAACGTTTTTACATTTCTTTTTTTACTTCAGGTCCAAATGGTACAGCACACAAAGAATGACCCATTCACATTATTGAGAGTAAAGAGTGATGGTGTTCCTAGTTTTTGTTTTGTTTTCTGTAGGACAGAACGCTCCTTGTTGAAAGAGGTTCATTTCAGATTCAGAAAGAAAACTTTCGTCTCCCACACAGATAGCAAATTAGCAATGGGCCAATGCTTTCACACATGTACCACTTTTATCCCTTCCACCTAGCAACATGGAATCATATTCACTAAATTACACTGAATTGTTTGCAAGGTTTTTATGATTTGTTTGTTTTGTTGGTTCTTGCTGTTGGTACTTTTGTAATGTCCTTTGAGAAATTGTTAGCTAAAGTCACACATGGCTAGTTACTAATAAGATGCATGATGTTGTTGATATTACTTGTACAGCTCTTTTAACAATTAACATTGTCCCAAAGCAGCTTTATGGAAAAAAATAGGTTATAAAATTTTAATTTATACATCAGTGCCTATAAGGTGCCAATGAGCAACCAATGGTGACCAATGGAACTCTTTGAAATGGAATTAGAAGGAAACCTAAGAGGTTCCAGTCTCAGAAAGGAACCCATCCTCATCTGGGTGGCACCAAAAGTGTTAGTATTAGCATGAACATTACGTTTTAGAAATGGAGCAGAGTGTACAGATGAGGTGTTTAGAAAACTGGACAGACTAAAGGATTAAAGCACTGGTGAATCACTTGGTTTAGATTCAGAAAAGGTCTAAATCCTATTAACACAGTAACAGTTACGTAAATTTAAAATGACATTTTGGTACAGGGTTGAATCAGGGCCGGTTTTAGACATTTGGAGGCCCTGTAATTTATATATGATATATTTATTTTGGGGACCCCCAACCTCCTTCCCTCCACCTTTCAGAATAAATAAAAAGCTCAGATTCAAAGCTTCATTTGTGTACTTGTAAACACACTCCTACATGATGACAGCTCACATAGCTGCATCACGAGCTGTGCTTTCTTTGCGTGCTTGTTTAGCTTTTCGCTTAGCAGCCCCCGCGGGATGCATTCGTTTTTGCTGTCATCGGGTCAGTATGCTGGAAAAGCTGGAAAGCCACCATGATGGTATACACAAAAAGTGGGAAATTGGGATTTTCACATATCCCATCTTCAGAAACTGGGGTTAGAGTGCATGGTAAGTCATGGTACCCTGCCCCTGGAGTAGATGGGGTCAAGGACCATGTTTAAAGGCCCAACTGTGAGAGCTTGAGAGTGCTGGGTCTTCAACCCCCAACCTTATAATCAGTAACCCAGAGCTTTAACCGCTGAAACACCACTTAAAGACGTTGCCGGTTATAAAAATATTATCATTAATTTCATCAAGTTGAAATTGTTCTCTAAGTATTGGCACCCCTTGTCTAAAGACCTGGACCCCCATTACCCATAGGTAGGTTTTTCCTAGTTTTGTGAAACTAATTTAAGGTGAAATTTAGAATAAATCTCATTTTGATTGAATATTGCATACGAGTCCATACGATAGCCTTGTGAATATTTAGAAACATTCGACTTGTTTCTAAGATTTTATTTTTATTATATGAATAACTGGAGGGTATTGGGGTCCAGTTCATCTGCCAGTGCACTGTGAAGAGGGTTGTGCTCCAAGCCCCGCCCCTTTTCAGTTGCGCGAGCGGCGCTTTAGTATTTGAGCGCGCGGATCGAGGCGCGTGCGGCGGCGGTTCCTTTCGCGCCACGAGTAGTTTTTTTTTCTCTCAGTCAGTCAGTGAGAAGTTGAGAACCGCTCAGGCGGAGTTCAGTCTCCCGTTACTGCTCTGTGTCCGGGACAGGACCAATGTTTTACCGGCTTTATTTCTAATGCTCATGTGCTGCAGGACACACTCATTACCGCCCGGGAGAATCATGATAATGGGCAGCACGACACGGGGGGAATTACGGACCCTGGACGTTAAGAAGCTCCGGATATAAAGGACAGGACTGTCGGGACAGGAAGGAAACTGTCCTCCACTCCTATGGCCTGAAGGTAAATAATTAAAACTGAAATAAAAAACGTTTGTGTAATTATGTATAATGTAATTGTACTATATACAGGTATACAGTATAGTAAGAGAGATGGACAGAGAGAGAGAGACAGAAAAAAGAGAGAGAGCTTAAAAAAGAGAGATAAACAGACAGCGGGATACAGAGAAAGAAAAACGAGACAGATTCAGAAAGGGATATAGAGAGACAGATAGAGAGAAAGAGAGAGAGAGAATGACAGAAAGATGGATACACAGAGAGAGACTGATAGAAAGAGACAAAGTAAAAGAGACAGATTCAGAAAGAGACAGACTGGGATATAGAGAGACAGATAGAAAGAGAGAAAGTCAGAGAGAGCGAGGGGGCAGTGAGACAGATAGAAAGAGACAAAGTGAGAGACAGACAAAGGGATGTAGAGAGACTGATTGAAAGAGAGAGAGAAAGACAGAAAGAGGGATGCAGAAAGAGAGAAGGATACAGAGAGATTGGCAGAAAGAGAGAGAGATAGAGAGAGAGAGAGAGGGAGAGAGAAGGATACAGAGAGACTGATAGAAAGAGACAAAGCGAGAGAGAGATTCAGAGAGAGAGACATGAGCCTGAGCATGCTGGAGCTCGAGCCTGGTGAGTTTCTCACAGGGGTTTAATTTCATATTTTATGTGGAAAAAATATATATGATAAAAATATATTACAAATCATAGCATGAGCATATTTATTTTATATTGTCTGATTTTATTACCAATTGTTTTTTAAATTTTTTTCTGCAATATTTCTTCAATTTTAAAGCTCATTATTTTATTTTTTAATTCTTTAT
>MU583213.1:833514-974221 GCA_024362625.1 Silurus asotus | reverse complement strand
AATATAGTATTATTTTTTGTTTGTTTTGATGAAAAATACTCTTTATTGTATTGTAATTTGTAATCTAAGTGCATTATTTTTCTATTCTATTCTATTTATTTTCAGTTGGTTTAAGGGTTGTATATAAGTTGTATAAAGGTTGTTTGTAAACACTGAAGCAATGAGGAACAGGTCAAAATAAATATTTCCCTGCAGGCTCTGTGCTGTGGGTGACTGTGGTGCTTTGCATGACTGAATCCAAAATGTTTAAACATCTACAAGTGATTTACTTAATAATTGATCTATTTATGATTTATAAATTATTAATTGTGCTAAGTTGCAACATGGAATGCTCCTTATAGATGTTTTTCTTCAAAGCCTGCTTCACACAGTGATTTTGTGTGTTCGGTGCATTTCATGGTTGTTGCTGTAGATAAACAGTGGACGATGTTGTTGTCGTGCGAAACAATTGAAGCCAAAAGTTTTCCTTTTCACACTTTTCACGCATTTTTTGCCAGGTTCTAACAAAACTGCTTTCCCGTTCTCTGAGGTAGGTTTATTGGCAGGCCGGAGTGCTGCACTCTGACGCCAGACGTGATATTCAGGAGTTATAAAAATAAACACTGTGGTGTAATAACATGGGAAATATCAGTATCATATCAGCATTACAGAGCAACATCGATATTATTTTTGTTTGTCTACAGTATATTATGCAGCCGTAACTCTGTCTCTCCTTGGTGTATCACTCAGTTTCTCTTATCTCTTCTGACACTGCTGTTTTGAAAAAACGTATGATCAAGTGTTTAGCAAACATATCAACAAAAGGAAATCTATTGAAATGAATATAATATATAATATAATAATAATAATGTTGCCGTGGCAGTGTGCACTACAGCTCATTGGTTTGTGTTTATCATCCTCTGGCCCTTCATCGTCACCATCATCACTTCCTGTCCACATTATGCAGCTCTGCTGGATATTTCTGGCTGATGGCAATGACACTCAGGTGTTTAAAACCCACACTATAGTTGATGGCTATGACACCCATAGTGCCACCTTAACACCCACTAACAGGACACCACTGTGTCAGTGTCACAGCCCTGCTGAGAAAGATCCACTGGCCAAAAACTATATGTTCAGCAGAGGTGCAGGGATGCTGGGGGGCCATGGTGCTGTGGTGCATTGGTTCTGTGATATTGTGAATTAGAGGTGTGGTGTGTGCTGTGGGGTGGCAGTGCTGTGGAGGTAGTGGAGAGATGCTGTGGGGTGGAGGTAGTGTAGACATGCTGTGGGGTAGAAGTGCTGTGGAGATGCTGTAGTGTGGCAGTGCTGTGGAGGTGCTGTGGGTTGAAACTAGTGTAGAGGTGCTGTGGTGTGGAATTAGTTTAGAGGTGCTGTGGTGTGGCAGTGTTGTGGAGGTGCTGTAGGGTGAAGGTAGTGTAGAGGTGCTGTGGTGTGGCATTAGTGTAGAGGTGCTGTGGTGTGGCAGTGCTGTGGAGGTAGTGGAGAGATGCTGTGGGGTGGAGGTAGTGTAGACATGCTGTGGGGTAGAAGTGCTGTGGAGATGCTGTAGTGTGGCAGTGCTGTGGAGGTGCTGTGGGTTGAAACTAGTGTATAGGTGCTGTGGTGTGGAATTAGTTTAGAGGTGCTGTGGTGTGGCAGTGTTGTGGAGGTGCTGTAGGGTGAAGGTAGTGTAGAGGTGCTGTGGTGTGGCATTAGTGTAGAGGTGCTGTGGTGTGGCAGTGCTGTGGAGGTGCTGTAGGGTGAAAGTAGTGTAGAGGTGCTGTGGTGTGGCATTAGTGTAGAGGTGCTGTGGTGTGGCAGTGCTGTGGAGGTGCTGTAGGGTGAAAGTAGTGTAGAGGTGCTGTGGTGTGGCATTAGTGTAGAGGTGCTGTGGTGTGGAGTTGCTATAGTGTGGAGGTGCTGCAGTGTAAAGGTAGTGTGGAGGTGCTGTAGTGTGGAGGTGCTGCAGTGTAAAGGTAGTGTGGAGGTGCTGTAGTGTGGAGGTGCTGCAGTGTAAAGATAGTGTGGAGGTGCTGTAGTGTGAAGGTGCTGTAGTGTGAAGGTGCTGTAGTGTGGAGGTGATGTAGTGTGAAGGTTGTGTGTAGGTGTTATAGTGTGGAGGTGCTGCAGTGTGAAGGTAGTGTGGAGGTGCTATAGTGTGGAGGTGCTGCAGTGTGAAGGTGCTGTAGTGTGGAGGTGCTGCAGTGTGAAGGTTGTGTGTAGGTGTTATAGTGTGGAGGTGCTGAAGTGTGAAGGTAGTGTGGAGGTGCTATAGTGTGGAGGTGCTGCAGTGTGAAGGTTGTGTGTAGGTGTTATAGTGTGGAGGTGCTGAAGTGTGAAGGTTGTGTGTAGGTGTTATAGTGTGGAGGTGCTGAAGTGTGAAGGTAGTGTGGAGGTGCTGAAGTGTGAAGGTAGTGTGGAGGTGCTATAGTGTGGAGGTGCTGCAGTGTGAAGGTTGTGTGTAGGTGTTATAGTGTGGAGGTGCTGAAGTGTGAAGGTAGTGTAGCAGTGCTGTAGTTCTCTTCAGTAAAAAACAGGAATGGCTGACAGTTGATGCATAAACAGATGGGTTACAAACACTTAATGTTGTGGTAGGCAGATACTGTACAATAAGTGTACATTCTGAAATTGTAACTTAGTGCAGTCCCTATATGTGTGTGTGTGTGTGTGTGTGTGTGTGTGTGTGTGTGTGTGTGTGTGTGTGTGTGTGTGTGTGTGTATTTTGTGTGACTGTGTAGGAGGTTTCTTTTATCACACCACGGAATGGACTTGTTCCTACATTCCTGCCCCCTATCTTTTTCTCTCACTTTATATCTTTTCCTTGTGTTTCTTTCCCTCACTTCAAATTTTTATCTCTTACTGAGTCTCTCTCCCACTTTCTCCATTCCTGTTGCTCTCTCTGTCTCTTGTGCTTTGTCTTTCTCCCTCTCTAATTCTTTTGCTTCCCCTCCTCCACACCTCCTCTCTTCATCTTAACCTCACCATGTCTTCGCTTTTAAAGATGGCTGTATTTAGGGTGAGTTGGAGATGGAGTGAAGTCTTCCAATTTGAATCTACATGCACCTTTTTATAAATTTATAATAACAAGAGACTGAAGACAGATTACTGTCCACTGTGACCCGGATTCCATGTGTCAGATTGAACTAAGGTGAACAGAACAGTTTGAGCTCAATACGCTAAAACACACACAAGCACAAAACCTAAATGTTGAAGCTTTTTGAGAACCAGTCGCACTTACTCGACCCTTTTCGATTTCTGTCATCCTGCGGCTCACATCCAATTTCCCTCCGTGACCGATGATTTTCCTCTGATGATAGCAGGTCCATCAGCTTTTGACAGGTGTAGCAGGAATGGCAATGATGACCATATTTCCGCCTCACCCTCCAGCCAAGCGTTTCACACTTTCGCACCAAATGGAGAGTGATGACAGCAATATTTAATATTTGCGCCAACAAAAGGAGAGACCGTCTGTCTGGCGGGACGTAACGGAATGCCATTTTAAAGATCACAGCCTGAAATGACCGATGGGAGTAGATACACTGGTGTGAGCATGTCAGTGACTTATTACCTGGAAAACAATTACTCTACAAGTAATATCTATTGAGTTTTATTTGTTATGATACACTATCTGTTGGCAGAGGGTTAATTTCAATTACCGTTTTGTTGAAAAGCTCATCAGTACCTGAACACACTATGACATTTATTTGTTTGTGTGATGACACAGGCAGTTGAGAATATCATATTTAGGTTCTGCTTAAAAATAAAAACCTGCTTCTGAGTGAACTTCGAAGCGATTTCACTGTGAATTCGACCCAAATGCGGGTAAAGCAAACCGGGTATTTTTGGTTGCAGCATTTATTTTGGGGATGCCAATTTGAGCTGAAAGGCACAAACTGAACCAGAGCTAGAACATACAGTAGACGTGTTGCGCTTAGGAAATGCCATGTGCCCTGGACATTTGGACAAACACTTTACAAAGAGAATACAAACCCTTGATGGGTCACAAAAAAATGTATACTTAATATTTCTATAAAGGTCTAGTTATATATTGAGTCCCGGCTCTGTGTAGTCAGTCCTGATTTTTGTGATTTCTTCAAACGTTGACTTTTCACGCCTGCTGAAAACTACACAGTGAAGCACTTTTTGTGTGCTAATCTGAATTGAATTTCACACCACATGCCCTCCGGTTGCTCCCTTTAGCACAGTAGTTGACCAGTACTTCAGCCAGCCTACACAGAACAGGGCGGCTTGTGTTGCGTGCAACCCAGTGTGATTTTTATCTCTGCTGTTGTTTAGAATCCCTTTTCCCTCCCTGGGAGGATCGCTCTTACAGCTGCTGCAGTAATCGTATGGCTTCGGGCCACGAATAATTTCTGATTATAATCATATGCGTGAGTAAATAGCGTCTATCAAACACGAATGCATTACCAACCTCTCGCTGTACTGGAGAACAATTCAGACATCGTCCGGTTTATTTGAGACTCGGCCAAGGGGTTAGAGTTTACCCGTCCCCCGTGGTCGTACGAGCACAGCTTTTTGTGTACGAACGATTGTGTGGTGTTGATTTTTTTTATAGTATATCGTGTAACAGGGTTACGACTTGGTTTGGGCTTGTGTTTAATTACAGTGCAGAATGTGTGCGGCCGAGGTTTCTGGCCTGCTGCTTATTCTTCATGCTGTAATCACTTTTGTTTGGTGACCTTTCAAAAAACACAGCTGTGAGGAAGAACAATGTTGGTCTTGCGAAGCTTTTGTTTGAAGCTGCTCATTAATTCAGCTATTTTCATCTCTTTATGAATAATCATGCCTCTCCCCTTTCTGACCACGCAATTAAAAGCATCCTTGTGTGCATTTCAGTGGCAGCATGGCGCACGAACAGCGGCGTACAACTATAAAGCCATTGAATGTCAAGCGATCGTCAAAGAAGCGTAGTGTTTTACATACACTAGCTAGTAGCTAAAATATAGATGGCTGGCTGGATTTCAGATCCTGGATTTTAATGCACTCATTTTAACATGATATTGGTTCTATAGTAACAGCTCATTCAAGTCCTGTAAGACAAAAAGTGATTGCCAATATGAAAATCGACTTGTTAGGAAGAAGTCTCACATGTCCGTTTGGAATAGGGTTTAAAAGTTCTGAGTTTTTTAAAGACTGGAAGCTTTACATTGGATTTAACAGGAATACACATTCATTAATAAAATGCACACAGCGCACTTACTGCAGACCACTAAAGCCACTCCCCCTACATACGCTGCATTCCTCCATAACACAACACAGATCATTTCTTGAATCCTGCACATCAAAAAATGGCCATCTTGGCAAGTATTCACATAAATTGCATGATTATTAAATAAATGTATGTTTGAAACTTCATTGTGCTATTATAATTAAATCAAATTCAAAAATGTAATTTTTTTGCATCTTATATTTGTTTATATATAATACAGTTTATATAAATTTCCCAAAATTTCAGATTAATTACTTTAAATTCCCATAATTTTTTTTTTCCAGGAAAGAAATATTTGCAATACGCTTTATGTTTTATGACAAATACCTTTTTTTCAAGTTCTTGAGGGAAAAAATGTATCAGATTTGGATCAATTACAGTAATGCAAATGTCGTTATTTATTTATCGTCAGTTTTGTTGCTTGAATTTAAATGTCAATACAAATATCGAGTTATGTCCATATAAATAAAAAAACTGAATTATACCATGATTTTTGCGATACTGTGATATTTTCAATAAGTATATGTTTTCTCTGCTGCTTAACCATACGGGTGACTACAGCAGTGCTGTTTAATAGAATGTCAGTAAAATACACTATATGTGCAAAAGTCTGTGGACACCCGATCGCAAGCGTGTGCTTTTTGAACATCCAATTCCACATGTAGTCTCCTTTTGCTGCTTGGATAACAGCCACTATTTCAGGAGGATGCTCCACTAAATTGTATAGTGTGCTTGTAGAGATGTGTGCACATCCAGGGTACTCCATATAAAGCATATCTTCATGGATCAGCTTTTATACACAGGTGCATTGTCATGTTGGAACAGGTTTGGGACTCTTACTTTAAGTTAATAGAAAATGTAATGCAACCACACCCAGAGGAATCTTATACAACTGTGTTCCTCAATCTTTGTGGTTCTTCCAGTTTGTGGAAGAACCAAAAATGGCTGGACGAGTCAGGTGTCCCAATACTTTTGTCTATATTATGCAGTTACCTCACAAGCCTACCTTTTGTGTGATATTGGGTTTTATGTCTACCACACTATCAATGTAGAGTATTAGCTCAGTTCAGAGAAAAGATTTGATCAGAGCAGAAATAAGTCCAGTACAGAATTGGCCAGGGTGCTTCAGCACACACCTGACAGAGGCCACTGTGTATTTTTGTGCCATGGGAAGTCTACGTGGGATTGGTTCACACAGCTGGTTCACACCATGTCAGAAGCAGGCAGAGGCAGAGGCGGGCCAGGAACACCATCGGTTGTTAGGATACGGTGCTGGCACACAGCCCTAATGAGCTCATCGGAGGCTTGTTAGAGTCCTCCTCCAATGCTTCTCTCCAAAAAGCATCTGCTTCACGATATCCCTAATGGCTGGCAAACAGTGGAAGATTGCTGGAATGTACAGAAGTTGAACACTGTGTAATGCAGTCAATGAAGCGCTATAATGCCGCATGGCCTGAGCTGCGTTTGGGTTAAAAAAGAAGTTCAGTACATTACGTAGCACAAGCTCTGTAATTAACACACAGCGTTAAAGTGCACAGTATGTAAATACTTTTGATCTCTTTATAGTTATGTTAAGCAATGTGGAACATCTGATAAAACTAGTTACTTCCTGTAATTACATGCATTACAGCTGCAATATACAGTCATTCCCTACCTTTTTCTCTCTTCTCTCTTTTGAAGACAGAAAAACAAATGAAACAGACTTTCCCAGTGTGAAAAATCGCTGATACTGGAAACCCCTACCATCCCTGTTAAATAAACATCTCCTCCGAGAACACAACCATATGTTCATTAAGGCTTATGTAAAAACACATTTTCACTTTTATTATTAGGTTATATAGATTGCTGTCTCTGTGAATAAAATGGAATAAAAATGATTAAATGGTATAAAAAAATTTAGACATCAAAACAACTATTGTCATAAAGGAAGCTGGGAAGGCGGCACAAATGCATTATTGCACAACACCTGAAACATGCAGTTCAAACAAAACAAGACACACACTCAGTAGACAATAGCTTGTGTACAGCTGACCAAAGGATTCGTATGTGATTTTTAAACATTACATTCTGCATCTTTAGTACCCAATGACTGTTATAATAAACTGTTTTGTGCAAAGGAACATTGTCATGCTGGAACAGGTTTTAGCCTCCTAGTTCAAGTGAAGAGGAAAATTCATGCTAATTTAATCCAAAGACATTCTGTACTGTAAATGTAACGTCAAAACAAAAGTGTTATAATAAATTTTTTTATCACAATTTTTTTTTTTTTTAAGTAAATAAACAGAAGAGAAAATCCATCTCAAAATAATATTTGGTGTGGCCACACTTTGGCTTTCAGTTCTTACATTTGCACAAAGTCAGGGATTTTGTAGGGCCATAATCAGATGTTTGATTAACCAATAATACCAAGCAGGTACCACAAATCATCAATTTTATATGAAGTTTGAATGTTATGAAGAACAATCTTTAGCATTGAAAAAAACAAGGAATATCTGTGCTTAGTGCTCCAGGATGTTTGGAACGACCAGCCGAGTTCCTTCAAAAACTGTGTGCAAGCGTACCTAGAAGTATTGATGCTGTTTTGCAGGCAAATAGAGTTCCAACAAATATTGTTTTAAAGTAATAAAAAATAAGCTATTAACATTTTTGTTTTTATAAGCATTTTTTCAGCATGCATTTTTCCATAGCCTGCCTAAAACTTTTGCACAGGGGTGTATGTATACACACGTTACATCATGAAAACCCCTTAAGAGCTAATCAATTCTGATGCCTGTTATACCAAAACTCCATTTCTATTTAATTTAAGACAGTAACAGGGGGCTGGGAAACATGGGAATCTGCAAATGGTCTTGCAGATCAAAGTCTGTTAGTTCAGAACATTCTTGGACTGAAAAGTTTTCCTGTAAAACTTTCAGTTCTCAATATTTTTGCCATACACTGTGTGCGAAAGGTTTAAAAGCTGATTTAACTGCCTGCAACAGTTTCAGTTCTGGATAGTTGCCCTGTTGAAATGCAGGGAAATTGGAAAAGCTGCAGGGCAATTTCATGCATATATTACCTTACCATGAAAAACATATTAAAATGCAGTGGTATTTAATTATTCATCGATTCCAATATCTGTCATTTCATGTCTGTGATTGTATCCACTGAAAACATTCTGTTTATAACACTGGTGAACTGTTTAATACCTGTCCAATGTAACTTAGGTTTCTACGTTCCGGTTTTTGTCTGGATTCTCCATGTAGGTCATGTCACACTTATACTGTCACATTGACTGGAATCACATTCAGGCTGGAAGAATCTTCGCAGAATAAGTTTTAATATCTTCACCTTAATACTAGAGTCTGTGAAATTGCATCAAATTGCATACTAGCAATTTCCTTTGTTTAAAAAATGTGTCTAGACACCACAAAGAACAAAGTAAGACCTCTGTGTTCCATGGCAGCTCCTCCCACTCACCTGAGGTCTATTGCCATAGAAACGACATTACACATCACCGTTAAAACTCTTCAAATGACGTTCACAATTATCTGAGTCTAAAGAGAAAAGCTGACCATTGCCCTGCTATTATCATCAAAGAAAGTAATGGGTTTAGGATATCGATCAAGTGTAAATATAAACAGTTTCTTTGTAATGTATTATTTCTATAGCATTCAATTTGTGTTTATTTATTTATTCATGGATACATTATCACCTATACAGTACATTAGAATCCTAGTTTAAGTGCAAGTTATTTGGATAATCTCACACAGGAGTCCTGCAGCTTAAACCAAATGCATTATGGGTGTTTACAATTCTCATTGTTTTTCTAACCCAGTCTGTCTGAATGTCACCTGAGTCAGCTAAAAGATCTCGATTATTTTCTTAATTTTTTTTTCCAGGGTCAACACAAGTTTATTCCTGCTATAAATCAAACTGTCTATTTAAGGCTGAATGTTAGCGGTTTCACAGTTTCACGAGATTCAGCCCTACAGCCATGACAGGGGTTTGTACCAGTTTCCGAACAATGTCCAGCTGTTTTCCTGTATCAGCGATTTAAAATGCATTGCCTGAGTGAAGTGTGTGTGTGTGTCAGTGTAATTATTTTGGTAAAATTCTATCCGGCATGAGGATGTTTAGCAACAGAAAGCCATTTTCTCAAGGTCACCAGGTCTAATGATGGTTTCCAGGATGAGCTAGCTCTGAATGACCATAACACATAGGAGTCTGATTATTTCTGTACTGGTCAGTATTGTTGTGTACTTTTAGGTGTTCAGTGTAGTGTATTTTTTACCTGTAGGTCTTCATATGGAGTCTAAAGGGAGTGGGTTACTCAAAAAAGTGTTGTGGACTGCTCTCTAAATAAAGAGTAGATGGAAACGTCAACGCTGAGAAAGCTATATAATTATACACCATCTTTAATTATACTAAACATGACAACAATTACACACCTCAGACAATTTGGAGGCAACAGTCTGCCTACCGGTAAGTTCTCGTAAAGTAGGAAGAAACTTAAGAAGACACTAGGAAAACGATTAAACTTTACAGAGACAGTAACTTTAGTTCAGGATCAAACCGAACACCCCAGAGCTGTGAGGTGGCAAAATGCATTCAAAGTAAAAATGCTTGAAAGGTTTAAAAATCCAATTTGCACTTGATGTAAATGCCACACAGAGGTAAAAAACGTTTGAACCTTTTCTAGGGTTGCGCTTCTCAGTCCTGAATAGCTTTCTATTTGGAAAAAAAAACAAAAAAACAGAAAGAGCACTTAGAATTGGACGTGCTGTAAGATGACTTCAGAACACCATCTTCACTTCTTGTTAATCAGTTCTTGTTCGCCGCAGCTGCAGTTGACGATCCGCCTCCTCCTGCCATCCATTTCTCGTTTGCTTGTTACATGTTGACTGTACCTCTTGTTTACTCGTCTCCTCCGACAGCGCGTGAGGCGTGATGGCTGCTGTCCATGGTGCTGAGGGCTGTTGAGTCGCTCTGATTGAGGCAAAGGGACATGAATCCCTCTTTATTTTCTGCCATGCCAAGAGCCTAGATTAATTCTCAGCTTTCTTAACTATTGTCTTCATCCAAGCTTTAAATTTCTGCTATAAAGGGTCTAAACATTTTTAAAGGTTACTCTTGTCTGTTATAGATGTTTGTGCCACCCTAAAAAAACAAATAAAAATATGGGTGCTTTAATCTTTCCAAAGCTTTCTATTTACTTGCGGATAGAAGTTGCCATCATGTTTATAAAGCAGGCCGATGTCTCTTATGGTCCTTCCCTCCATGTGGTTTAGCACCTTCCAGAATTTTCCAATCTCTCCAGCTTGCTAATGCGGAAAGCCACACTTTTTTTTCACAAAGGCTTAAAAACTTGTAACTTAATCTACCTCGGATAAACCGTGGAGGCTGGATGTGTTTGTGCTGTTCTACAATACAGTGCTTCAATAAAGATATCCAGAGGACACCTAATTATAAACGGTTTTGTCTAAATTCGAAAATTATATCTTCTTGTGTCAGTCATGTAAAAATTACGTATACACGAAAACAATATCAAGCTGATCCTCGATGTTTAAAAACTCCATTCGAATAAACATTGTACAGGATATGATTACACTTAATACTTTAATGAGTCCTAATGAACACTTGGACATCAGAGGGTCTCATAAGAGGTTTTGTAGTAGATTGAATAAAGCGCTCGAGAAAACTTGCTATAGGAGAACAAATTTTCAGGAAAATTTTCATGGGGACTTTATCTGGGGAATTTCTGAAATATTTTTGGAAAAACTTTTCCAGGAATTTATGGGAATTAATTAGAAATTTGGGGAAATGTATATAAGCTGTATCATAAACAAACAAATAAATATTTTGTTTGTTTATAAGCTGACGTGCAAACTAAATCATGTTTTATAAAATGACGTTTTTGACTGATTTGATGCTTATTGTAATCTTGTTGCACAATAGCTTACACACAGCACACAGTTTATGTTTAAAACATAAATGTATCTAATATTTATGTAATTTATGTGACTACTCACCATTTATTTGACATATTTTGTGTGCAGGATTTATGAAATGATTTGTTATTTTATGGAGGAATACACAGTGCATGTAGGGGGTATGGCTTTAACACCCCTGCAGTAAGTGTGCAGTGTGCATGTGCCGAGTAGATATTCAACTTAAATTGCATTCAATCTTCTACATTTTAACCAAAATTATCGTGCAAGTTTTTTTGTTTTCTAACTACATTTAAGTTTCCTGTTACCTGCAATTTTTTAATTCCCACTTTATTTTCTTTAATTCCTGGTTAATTCCCATGGAAAGTTTCCACTCTTGAAATAATCCTTAATATAAAACTGTTGTTGCAATTCAGTCATGTTAGCTGCGTATCTGGAACTAAGGTAGTTTGCATAAATTACTGGAATACCCCTGAACTAATACCTTTAACAAAATAGCATTAGAGTAGCCATACATTTCTGCTGTCTTTGCTGGGTGAAACCCTGCTCACGCTCAAAAGTAAAAATGATCATAACGTGTTATTGGTTATGCAACACAGACGAGCACTGAACAGTGCTGCACCTCGACTCCTGACACATCGGTGCAATGAGAATATCACCGTAGTATCTGCTACCTCGTTTCTAAAAGGGACAAGCGATCCCTCTCGGCTTTATGCAGTGCAGAAGCTGGATAAACTACTCACACAGAGCTTGTGTTTATTGTTCGAGTTTAGAGATTGATATTGATCCAGACTCCACTCAGCTGCTGAGAGTGATCCCCTGCTGCTGAGCTCCGTGACTCCACTGAGCTGCTGGTAGCTCTGCTATGGGGCACAAGATACAGTGTTCCATCACACATCCACACGAAACCCCTTAATCATTAATTAACTAACGCATGCAAATTCACATTGTTGCTGAGAATATGAAACCTGATATGAAGCCTGATATGATTCAGTAAAAGGAATCTCTGGCATTTTTAAACAGTAGTCGTTTGCATGAATATGATGAATTGCATGCGGGTGATTTACAAAAACGGATCATGCCGTAGGAGGCGCGTGTACGGTTAGCACGCAAGCTAATACATGACCCGAGTTTGAAACTCAACACACGCTTTGTAATTAATCATTTGAGTCACTGTTAGAGCTCCAAGAAGAATCTCTCTGATTGAAGTCACAACAACGTCGATAATTCCCCCCCACCGGCATCTGTTTTCCGAACTGAGAAACGACCCGCAAATCTTCATCCCTCGGTGTCAAGTGGTATCACATTACAGCCGACTCAGGGGAAAAGGTCACAGCAGCAAGACAAATTAAACATGGCTTGAACTTAACTTTTATTTGCATGACTGTCCTTAAATTGCCCCAGAGTGAAATATTACTCACCCTGAGTCAGGTTCCAGTTAAAAATTGTAAATGAATGTCTAACACGTTGTTTTTAAATGAGCTTCTGGCAATCTGTGTTCTGGATTATCTTTATCGGAAGCAATAATATAAATAAATAAACAAGAGAAAGAGGTAAAGAGAGGTGTGTGAGAGAGAGAAATGAACATGATGCAATAATACTAAACTGATCAACAAGGTCTAAATCATTAGGCTGATTTGCCTGCGACTTTAAAATGATTTATAGAATTCCAGTTTCTGAACTGGTCAAATACTCATCAAAAGCTACTACATTCACTCATCCCATGAGTCACTGGTAACAATGAATACGAAATTGTTGCAATATGAATATAAATCACATTATATCAGCTCATATAGAAGCTTGAGGTTGTGAATTTACCCCACGAAAATTGAGGAAAAACTAAAAGTAACCAGATGCAAACCATATTGTACAAAATAAGTCCTGTACATTTATTTTTTTAACCATATAGTTCCATGTCAGGTATTTTACCGAAACACAATTTAAAATCAGTAGAGCCTTATGCACTTTAAGGACATCATTTGAGGTCTATAGTCATCATGCTTGTTTTGAGGTTTTACCTCATGCTTGGGGAAGTGTTAGCACAAGGGTCAGAGGTGGAAAGTATCTGTACTTAAGTTGATGTCTTCTCATTGTGCTGTTTTTAGCCCATCAACCTATTTCTTGTCATGGAGTGGCTTTTTTTCAACCTTCCACTGGTGTATCAATTCCTGGCTCTCACACACCACAGATGTAGGCTAGAAGGCAACAAGAAGTCTGGGGTTAACGTGGATGAGACAGAAGGAGTCACTGATGTAAACATGACTGAGAACAGAGACATTCCTGATCAACTGATCATCATCATCTTTTCTCTGCTTGTGTTTTGTATGGTGGTTTTTCAGCCTGGATACATTCATTAGAAAACCACATTTGAAATTCTTTTTTATTAATGTATTCTTTGATGTGAGGTCAGTTACCAGCGTGTGACTAAAACAGGTAGTAATGGCTACTTTTTACTGTATGTACATGTTAGAACCCAAACTTCTGTGTAGTCAGTTCTTCAACTTTTACCAGAATATTTTAAAACATGGGTATCTGTACTTCTACTTGAGTGAAGGATGTGTTTTTTTGCCATCTCTGACATGGGTTAGGGCTCTGAGTTACTGATTGGAAGATCACAGATTCAATTCTTAGCACTAATATCCCACTGTTGGGCCCTTAAGTAAGGCCCTTAACCCAGCTCCAGGGATGCCGTATTAAGGCTGTATTGAGCCTAGTTTCCTAACAAGCTGTGATATTTGAAGAACGAACTTATGTGTGTAATGTGACAAATAAGAGGCACTTTTTTTCTAGTCCTTATAGTTCACACAAGCTGTTTCAGTGACCACAAAATAAAAACAAGAGAAAAAAACTAAAGTCTTTTTCATTACATTTGTAAAATTCTCAGTATTCATCACATTGGCATTATATGTTAAAAGAGGGTGTGGCTGTGAGAATCAGTATAAATATTGAATTAGTGTGTTTGTAGTGTGTTTGTTTGCAAGCTGGTCATGTAAGATTACGTTTTAGACATGACAGCAGAGGTAGCAAAGTAACCTGTTTAAACTATTAGGGAATTACACAGCTCCAGGAATGTTGGATGCCTTCACAACCCTGGTGCTGAGTAAAAAAGGGTTCTGTAGTATGCAGTATGTAGTATGTAGTAGTAGAATTATGAAGTATGTATGCATTATAAGTATGTAGTATGTAGTAGTATGAATATTCAGTACATAGTAGTATGAGTATGTATTATGTAGTAGTATGAGTATGTAGTATGTAGCAGTATGGGTTTGTAGTATGTATGTAGTATGGGTATGAAGTATGTATGCATGCAGTATGAGTATGTAGTAGAATGAGTATGCATTTTGTAGCAGTTTGAGTATGTAGCATGTATGCAGTAGGAGTATGTAGTATGTATGTAGTATGGGTATGTAGTATGTATGCAGTATGAGTATGCAGTAGAATTGGTATAAAATATGTAGCAGTATGAGTATGTAGTATGTATGTAGTGTGGGTATGTAGCATGTATGCAGTATGAGTATGTGGTAGAATGAGTATGAAATATAAAGCAGTATGAGTATGTAGTAAAATGAGTATGCCTAGAATAAAACGTAAACGTTTGGAAAAGGCACCAAACCTTTTAAGACCTTCTATATTTCAGTATGTATTTCAGATGTACAGGAAAGGAAGACACTTGCTGTTTCTGTGGCTTTTGTAAAATCATCTGTGGTCACTATTTTACAGGTCACTTTTCTTGACACACACCATGTGTCAACATATGTAGCTCTTCTCATCTCCAGTTTATGTCCTTTTCCACAAACAGCTTGGCTAGTATATGAGATCAGACAGAGCAGGGGGTTTAGCCAGGCAGCGCCAGCTCCAGTAGCCCCAGGGCCAAATGGGAAATTCAGCAGTATAGGCAGGAGAAAGAAAGGGCACCAGTGGAAGAGAGAGTAATAGGTTCCCTCAGTTAACTTCCAGTCACAAAACAAACCTGCGAGCCACCCACCCAGGGCTATACAGCCAATCACGGGTTCTGTATTATCAGGTCTGGACGCAGGTGGCCTGGCCTCCAGTCAGAGATGAACCTCTGTGTACAGTATTATACCTATTATGGATTTTTAGTAGCTAGCAGAATTTGATTCATTACCATGGTCACACCAAATACGACGTGCAATCTGTCCACAGCAGCAGGTCAGGGATACATGTACACGATTCGGAGCACAGCACATGCTCTTATTTCCATAACCCTGAAAAGTTTATATAAAAAGGCGTTATTCTGTCACATCACATCTTCCTGCACTCGATCTTGTTGAACTGTCGCTAATCAGTTATTTATTACCTAAAAACCTTTTCTATTTGAAATCCTCTTACCTGTTCCCCAACCAGCAGGAGATTCCCATTTTGACCCTGAGAGATTTTTTTTTTTATCTGAATTATGAATTTGGTTTCACTTGAACTGAAAGTGAAAAAAGTCCCCTGCTATTCAAACACTTTCAGTGTCGCAGTGAAAGGTTCATGCAGCTAGATAAAAGTTTTAGCAGAAGCAATATAATTCGGATTCAAAATATTTTCATGGCAACCCACAAATATAGGTCTCAGCAGGAGCATAAAGGCTACTACACATGCACCAAAATTGGGTCTTCTCAAGACAAACACATTTTACAGTCACATCCATTAGCTTCAACCCAACAGGATATGAAAAGGTTAATATTCTTTTGACATTTAAAAATGGTGTTTTTATGGAAAGAGAACACAGGGGTGAACGATATATATCATCTACGATAATATTGTAATTGTTTTAACAAAGTGCAAGTCGACTTTTAGAGTATACAGTATCACAAAACCCAAACAAAGCTCACCTACAGACTGAACACATACATCATGTGATGATGTTTGGTAGAGCAGATTTGTGTGCATGGGCATTTATAGTGCGTTTTTTTTTACTGCATGGTTCAGTCTTTAATAATGCATTTAAAATGATCGCAAATTCAAGATATGGGGCAGGAAAATGTGCACATTTCTATCATTTCATATAGTTCATTACAAATATTGCTTTTATACAACAGTCCTATAAACAAGCAATATATATTCTCAAGTTTTAGACATCACATTGGCTGTTTTTGCTTGAATTCACCAATAAAAGCACTGTTTTGCGTCTCTCAGCAGTAGTGAGTAAGTGAGTTGTTTGAACCGAATCATTTAAATGGGTGATTCATTCAATCTCATTGACTCAGTTATTAACAGTGACTTATTTCCAGTTTGAATTTCATATTTAAAGTATCTTTCCTCTGCAATGCAACGTTGAATTTTGTTGATACTGATTTCATTCACTTGGTAACAGTCAAAATGTCTTATTCTCATTGAGTATTTAAATGTAATAATTCTACTCAAAGATACCTATACTTTCCATTACTTAAGTGTTCAACTGAAACCTATAGAAATTGCAATCACCATTTTCCAAACTCGCCCTGAATCACACCACTGCAACCTCCATGTTTCCCTTCAGAGATCACGACTGCGGGCAAAAACCTGCCGACTGTGTAATCCATTACTATAAGCATGTTACCTCTGCCCTTTTAAGCATGTCTGTATATTTATCATGCAAGAAACAAGTGTCTTTCTTTAGATAAGCAGTGATACACACTGGCACATGCACATATATTTATGTTTCGATGAATATAGTTTGAATAACAGCATGATAAACACTGACAGTTGAAGAGATTGTTGGAAAAGTACTCCATATTATATGATTCTTTAGACTTTCTCCACTAGAGTGTGCTTTTCAGAAGCTCGATTAATATGTGAAATTGATACTTTTAGTTTGAGTTATGGCACAATTTCAAGACCTCACACCCCCAAGGCCATTTAAATATCTCAGTACATTAGCAGTGGATGAGTTATGCTTCATGCATTTGCCTTCATAAACACACACGACTCTCTTTCAACCGCATCATTCAAATATAACATGACAAAGACAACAGATGCTTTTTCTCTGAGCTACTCCGGTGCCCGAAGGTCTTTCATCTCCCACCAAATACTAACTTTTGCCCTTTTATAATGAAACATACAAAAGCCGAATATCAGCATAAATGAATTTACGCACCGCTTTAAGCATTGTTTAACATATTATGCAGAAATGTCACTGCACTGTTTCGTTTTTTCCACGTAGACAGATTTGTTCTCTGCCTTCTGAAAGCACATGCTTGACCTATGACCTCCGGCTATAATCCGATCATCACGTCCGTGTCTCAGTTGTCTATTGTAAGCTTGGTTTAGGTGTTTGAACATCAGCAAACATGTTGATGTGACAGCAAACAAGCTGGTAAATGGAAAAACTGCATTCTTTTGAATCTAAAGCCCCCATTTTTATTTATTTTTTTATTTTCATTTTGATTGCACGGTTAGATGTCTGAGCATTTTCTTCAGCCTAAAGGCATTAAAGTATAAAAAGAGCAATCTGAATTTGAATGAACTTGTCTCTCTGACAGTTACATAGATTCCTTTTTCTTTTTATCTCACAATCAGTTATTAGGTTGTTTTCCAATTTGTTTTTGTGACATGATTTGTTTTCTTGCTATTAATACTACTGACTTGAGATGTCACTGATGGACACACAATGGACATGATACATGGAATTGCCTTCTTTGCAGTCTTTATAATGACTATAACGTCAGCTTCTTGTTTATTTTTATCGCACTGACATGATGTATTATTGTTTATCAGGATTTTTTTTTCATTGTACTGGAAATCAGTCACACTGACAGGTTTTTTTTTCTAACATCACACACATGACTGAACAAGACTCATACATGACACATGCTCGTGGAAGGAAGATAGATGAGGGAGGCTGGTTTCATGAGGGGGTTGGGTTGGGTGGTCAGGAAGCAGAGAGGTCAAAGGGCATCCAGGAGCATTGGTAAATGGCAGGAAACACCTTCATTACGCCTAAACCTCATGCACCTTTCATTTTCGCATGGCACCATTCGGTAATTGTTACTTGACCTGCACTGAACTGATCTTATTTATTCCCAACAGTAGCTATAATCCCTCTTTGTCCTGACAGTCTAAGAAAATATCTGAAAGGCGATCTTGCGTTCCAAGCACAGCAGCAAAATGCTTTATATGTAAGTCAGCGAGTGTAAATAAACAGCACGGAAAATGGGTTTTACATTCAAAGGATGTGAGTGGAATAATTATTACAAGGTTGAGCTGAGGATTAGGGCGCTTTGTTGAAAGCTGGGGCGAGTTTGGCACAAAACGCAAAAAGCAGGAAGCATTAAAAGCATTTTTCGAGGCGCGAAAGAGGAAACTTCGAACTGACGATTCTGTAATAGGAATTCACAGACGGTGCCAAGAAAGATTCAGTTGTAATTGGCAGGAATTTACGGTACATACGTCGCATTTCAAAGCAAATGCATAAAAATAAAAAAAATTGGGCTGAAAAACGTCTAACTTTGGAGTGACTGGCAGGAGCCAAACCCAATCAGGCGAAAGAGAGTGAAGGGAAAGAGCAGTCAAATGAAATAGTAATAAGGAGCAAAGGGGTGAGGAAGTGTGATACAGATATAAGGTAGTTTTTTTTTTTGCATATTTAAGCGAAGTGAATTACAGCAACGTTATTACGCTTGTCATTCATCATCATCAGCGTCGTGATTATAGAGTAGTTACGATTTTTACAAGGAAGAAAAGTGTGGTACCCCATGTCTCAGAGTCAATGATGAAGAAATAAACGAGTCACTTAAATCTAAATTGAAATTGTCACTAATTGCCGTTTTAATTCACATTTTAGGGGGGAAAAAAAATCATCTGACCATATTGTAGGATGCCGAAAAAGCACATTCATCCCATTAATTCTGTACCAGACGCTATGAAATTTGTCTGATAGTCATTAGTGCAAACTCGGCATTTCTGGGGAGTGAGTTCCACTTCTCTGTTCGTCTTTTAAGTGAAAAAGGTCTATTTCTTTTTTTTAATCTAACGCCTAATTTCGTATAAAGGTTAAAGGTGCAATAAATGTATTAAGCTTTTGAAAATAAATAATCTTCAAGCTTTTTCTTTGGTTTGAATTTAAGTGACCGGCAGAGGGGCAGTGTAACGTCAGTCACAGGTAGGGGCGGAAACTTTCTAATGTCAACTTCATCTGGGGAATTTTGCAAATTTGACTTTATAGGAATTCATTGAAAATTTTGGGAAGTTGTGCTGTGCATGTGATTAATGGATGTGCAGGATAAAAACTCAACTGATATGGCATAAAATCTGGTTGATTGAAAAATCACGTAATCCGATAAGAAACACCAATTCTAAGTATACAGTGGAAAATAAAACGGGTCTCTTAAAATGTACAATTAATTTGTTTACTTTTTAGAAAAATTAAAATTTTTGTGCACTTAATTGACATATTGCATCAAAATGCAAATACATTTTGGCGGTAAGAGAACATTTATCTCATGCCATGTGTACGCACAACGTGAAAACAGAAGGCGAGAAGGGGAAAAGAAAGTGGCACGCAAACATTTCCAGCTCCGTTTGTAGGTACGCCACGTTTATAAATGAGACCCCAGATGCGTCAGTAATAATGGTCCATGGGGAAACAGTGTGTAGTTAAATGGACTAAACGAAGCATCGAGCCAATCATTTGCCTTAATGCTTTTTTGTATTTTATTTATTCGAGTTACTCCAGGAATCGTTCAGCCCTATTTGAATCTCTTTTTGCTCTGCTTGATACCCTCGAACAAATTTAGCTTACAGTAGTCTGTGAGACTGTGTAATATTTTCTACTCTGTATAAAATGCTTAAGTTGCCCCCTGAGCTGGTGACCCTGCCAAGAACTTCAGCAATCTGTTAGTTCTGCCATCTCATTTTCAGCTCATGCCCATTTCCTTTTAAGTTCCACAATTGGCTATAAATATCAATCTACGATTTGTAGATACCTGTAATCCTGACAATCTGACCTCTTCAGTAGTGGTTCACTCACTTAACCTCTAGGGGAACGTGATAACAGTCATGTGGTGAAAAAGTTCTTGAATTTTTTGAATCTCCTGTACGTATCTGTAAAAACACGACTAGAACGGTTATTTCATTCCCCTCATAATTTCACAAGAATAAAATAGCGACTGAAGATTTCTGACGTGTTGTACAACATGAAAGTCCCAGTGGTTAGACAGTGCTGTAGTTGGTGTATTAAATATATATCATATACAATATTTAATTTATTTAAAAATGACACGTTTGTGGAAGATCCAACTAGATTTTTGAGCTCTGGAGATTTGTGCCCATTCAGCTATAAGTGTGTTAGTGAAGTCAGGTAATGATGTAGGTGAGTTCAGGAGGCCTGGAGTGCGGTCAGCGTTTACATTTATCCTTAAGGTGTTCAGTAGGGTTGAGGATCAGAGCTCTATATTAGATATTCCACTTCAACCCATGTTCTTCATGGTTTTGTGCACAGGAACATTGCCATGCTGGAACAGGTTCGGTTCCCCTGGTTAAAGTGGAGGGACAATTTAATGCCACCACACTGCCTGAACAATTGTGGGCCTCCAAGTTTTGGGAAAGAACCGTACATGGCTAAAAAAGTCAGGTCACCCTATAATGCCCATGTAGATAAGCACTTACTTTGGAGACTCGTTCCAACAATGAGAAATTAACCTCTGTGATTAATGCTGGAAACTGAGCAATAATGTTATATTCAGAAGTTGGTATTATGAACGATACTTGAATTGATGAGATGTAATCCATAATGTTTGAACCTTTTTATCTGTTGCTGAATAAGTGTTTAAAAAGGTGAAGAAACGTTTGTAAAATACATGTGTTGTGGGTGCATCTTTCCTGTTATAGGCATCCAAACAGAGTAAAGTTGTATTTTTTAATTTCCCATCTGGCATATACAGAACGGCAACATAAACAGAGCAAATTAACATTCCCAGTAGTAATAGCAGCAAGACAGCCCAGAATCTCGAATATTTCATCTAAAATTGCAAAAGCTCAGTGTGTGTGTGTGTGTGTGTGTGTGTGTGTGTGTGTGTGCGTGTGTGTTCTATCCCCAGGTTTTGATTGTAAGGACTTTATTGATTATCTTCAGGTAATTCCATGTCATGCCTTTTTAGGTAATTAAATTGTGTGGATAATCTGTTAATAGAGGAAGATTGTCCTCGAGGGGAAAAGGTTCTCTGGGTGATGGGGATAGATTTAAATTTTTTAAATCAATTTACCCACAACTGAGTGTAATGGGGAGAGTAAATGTGAGTTAAGGAGAACAAAAGTATAATAAGTTTGAAAGTGAGCACAGATTGTGCACTCGTGACCTGTCGAATTTGTCCTTTTCATTTTCTTAGTATTTCCAGTTATATCATTTTTTTGTAAACTTCAGTTATTTATGGTATTTGGCAGACATGCTGAGCCACAGTGACTGATAATTCTCTCTGTTATGCACTGAGAGGTTGAGGGCTAAGGGCCCTGCTCAAGGGCCCAACAGGCAGATGGGATTTGATCTTGAATCTTGTGATCAGGTCACTGAGTTACCACCTCTCAGTCTGGACCCATTACTATTGGAAGGTTTACAGATTAGGCATAAGAGTTCGAAGGAAATGATCAGATATTATGGCTGTCTCACATTTTCACTCACATTTAAAGCAAAGTAAAATGTATTGCATTGTAAAAGACAGATATGTGTTGTTGTTTATGAAAACCTGTAGTGTGCCCGCAGTCAAAGTCATCACTAAAACCTGTCCTGTAAGGATGACATACAAAATACATTAATGATAATGCAATGTAGGTGACAGAGCAGAAGCGAGTGAAGGAATCTGCTGTTAATTCCCCGTCAATGATCGTTCGAGGGAAGAAACCATGACGAGGCTTGCGTTAGTGACATAATGTGAGGATCATTTACTCTGCTGGATAAGTTACTCTGCTGTTTCACTCGTTGGCTATTTAGTTTGTTAGTTGCCAAAACGATATCGTGACAGCGTAGCCTCGTAATTTTGATCTAATCTGTAGTCTTTACATCGACACAGTCTGCAGTGGGTTGACAGCTTTTTGAATGTGTGTGTTTTTTCCCATTGTGTTGGTGCTGGAGGTCAGGGGGTTGCTGTGTTCTGCCTCTGCTCTCTAGTCACGCTCTGTTTGTACGCAGCCATCCCGACCCCTGCACCCGTGATTGTTCGGCCCTCCGGTTTATTTGGCCGCATGGCAGAGGAGGTGATGTACAGCTTGTTGTTGGTGCAGGTATGTAGACTGTGTGCGTCAGCCGGTGTTTTAGTACTTTATTAACATTTATTGCCTTTTTTGTCGCTGGTGCTCTGGCTTTATGTTTGTTTTTGCAATTTTGTCTGATGCAACCTTGAGTGTGAGAAGAGCCACTGTGATGACTTGTCTAGATTTGAAATAAAGAAAGGAAAAGCAAAAAGACAAACTAACGGAGCTCCCAAACTCAAACACTGAAGAAAGATGAACACCCCTCATATAGCTTCCTGGAGAATATCTGACTGGAGTGTTGTAAATAGAAATTATGCACACGTATGAGACTTGAAAATTGGGTTACACAGATTGAATTTCAACAGCAAAAAGTGGTCCGTCTCAGTGTTGGTGTTGCAGCAGAAATAAACAATGAGTAACAGGCTGTAATTAAATGTTCCAGTTCAAAATGACTAAACGATAGCATCTACAAATATTATTAGTATATATTTAAATGTGTGTGGACACCTTACCATAAGATCATCCTCCACCAACTACCTGATTGTAACCGCCACTGTTCTGGAAAGATGTTCTACTAGATTGTGGAGATTTGTGCTCCTTAAGCCACAGAGGTGTTGGTAAAGGCAGGTACTGATGTAGGTGATGTGAGGAGGCCTAGGGTGCAGTCAGCATTCCAAATCCCAATTGAAGTAAATTCAGAGCTCTATAGCAGGAAATCTTTTACTCCAACCAAAAAAAGCATATTTTCATGGAGTTGGCTTTGTGCACAGGGGCATTGTCATGCTGGAGGATTTGAGTCTCCTAGTTCAAGTTAAGGGAATATATAATTCTCCCCATTCACCAATGCTCCTATACAATTGTGTGCTTTAAAGTTTGTGGTAACAGTTTGGGGAAGAGCCACATATGACTGTAAAAGTGTCCTGATACTTTTGTAGATACAGTAGTTTGTCTATCCCAAAAACGTTCTAGTGTCTTGAACACTCACACTGGAGACTCCTTTCAACAATGAGATATGAAGCTTTTACTATCGGCCGCCTCGCTAGCGACGAACTCGGACCTCTTTTTTTTTAGCACTGCAGTTACAGTAGCTTCTTTCAAACACATTGTCAGCTTTAGGCTAAATCTGTTCTCACTCAACAAATTATCCGCATTTATTAATTTTTTTTGTTTTAGCTTTTTTTTTATCTGGTTGTATTTGTTTGTTTACTGTTTGCTTACTGTTTATATATTTATTTTGCCTATCCAGCCATTTATTTATTTATCTGATCATTTATTTGTTTTTATTACATATTTTTGTCTATCCATTTGTTTATTATTTATTTACTCTGTTGTTTATGTTTATTTTTATATGCTCAGAAAGCCTCTCTGCCCTCTGCCTCACACTGATTTGAAAGATAAAATCAGTGTTGTGTAAATTTCCCGATCAATACAAAAAAACCCTCTGTCTCTCACACGCAGACGAAATCGATGCGCTTCCCGCTCATTGCGCTTTATTGAAGGAGGGACGGACGCGGCGTGCTGCCGAAATGCGTGCGTCTTGGCTATTATTCGCGCAAATGAAGATTAGTACGCCGCTCAACGCCATCGTTTGAATTCATCGATCGTTCCTGTAGTCTGACAGATTAATAATTTGCGCAGCCCCACAAACTCCTCAGCATTTTCCAGTGGCTTAATCCTCCTTGATGTTCGTTTGTAATTAAGTCTTTAATTTCTAATCATAATGAAATGGTTTTAAACGTAATAAACCTACAATGACTACAGTATCGAGACATCTGACTTTTCCATCCAGTTGTGGTTCTTCTCCAGACTGTTACCCAACGTTGGAGGCACACAATTGTATATGACATCTTTGGATGCAGTAGCATAAAGTGAACTAGGAGACCTAAACTTGTTCCAGCGTGACAATGCTCCTGTGCACAAAGCCAACTCAATGAAGATATGGGTTGGACTGGAAGATCTTGAGGTTCACTTCATTTCAAAACAAAATGAATTTCTTAGTCTCACAGCGCTGTTGTTTTCTTAAAACTGATAATCAGAAGGTTGATTGGCTCTAATATGAGCTCTTTCTAGTACCAGCTTACACAGAGACAATAAAGAAGAATTAACCACATGCATATTAAAATTTTGACTGTAACCAAACCTTTCTATATCGCTTTTGTGAAATTTTCTAATCCGTAACAAGGTCGCAGGTCATTTTACACTTTCCTCTCCTCTCTCATTCCCTCTCTCGCTCAGTCTCAGACATCTTCCCTGGTAGCAGCTCATGGATTTCCTGGTGGAATATGGCCTCAACGAGACCCACCGCGACAACACGAGCGAGGCGTTCAATGGCACGGACGTCGAAGCCAAGCACCAGTACAACTATTACGCCATGCTCTTGACGCTGCTCATCTTCGTCATCGTCTTCGGCAACGTCCTGGTGTGCATGGCCGTCTCGAGGGAAAAAGCACTTCAGACCACCACCAACTACCTGATCGTAAGCCTTGCTGTAGCGGATCTCTTGGTGGCTACTTTGGTTATGCCCTGGGTGGTGTATCTGGAGGTAAGGAGCATTTCCAGTATGTTAATTCAGAATCCAGAGGGGTTCAAGAAGCGCGTTTATGTAATCGTACAGGATTAACTCGGCTCCTCTCGCCTCGTGTTGGTGGCGTGTTTCGAGGAAGTCATTTCCTTTTTTTTATCTTCAGCATAACAGCTGGTAAATCATGCCTCCTCCTCCAGCTCACATTTGACATTTTTCCCTCTACATGTAGTCCTACGGGAAGTGACTGCTTTTAAAAAGTGCTGCCTTCAGCTTTTTTTTCTGTGTGTCACTGCAGAGAGCTTTCAAAAGTTTTTTTTTTCTTCTTCTAACCAATCTACTTAAAGCGAGGAATTAAAGCAAGAAAATTGAGATACATCTCTGCAGCCAGTCCCTTTTTAACATCTACACCAGTCTGTGTTCTGTCTCTAGTCTTAGGATGTAGTATTTTTTTTATTATTATTATTATTAAATGTGATCCAAGAATCCTAATTGAGGTTTGCAGCAAGTTGAAACGTACACTATATTACCAAACGTTTGCTCTTCTTATTCCATCCACGTTTCTGGGAAGATGTTCCACTAGAATTTGTGGACATTTGCGTTAATCAGCCACAAGGGTGGTAATACATTTAGGTACTGATGTAGGTGATGTGGTCCAATTTATACCTAAGGTGTAGATCAGAGCTCTATAGCAGGTCATTTAAAAACCTCCTCTTCAAACCATGTAAAGCAGATCTTCATGGAGCTGGCTTTGTGGAACAGGTTTGGGTCTCCAAGTGAACGCAAAAATATTTGTATTATACCTCATCAAAAGATGTCCTGTACAATTGTGTTTCCTCCAACTGTTTGGAGAAGAACCACACATGGCAGGAAAGGGCAGGTGTCCCAATACCTTTGTCCATATCGTGTATCTGTAAACTGGGTTAATTAGCTACAAGCCATGCTTATAGACTAATAAGGAGGGCTTAAAGACACGGATGCACGAGACTCTGAGACAAACCATAGAAACATCATTGTATGAATAAATAATCAATGGCTGCCACAAAAGAGACAAATACAGTCAATACCGGAGAAGGAGATATTGTGTGTCACTATGGAAACCTTCACATGTTGAGTCATGTGACATATTTCCCGTAGTAAAAAATAATAGTAAGTATTCAGCGTAATTACATGGGTTTGGGAGCTCGTACTAGCTAGACTATAGCTTTGGTAATGGTACCATTGAGTCTAAGGAATTTGTCTTTAAGGCAAAAACATCGTATAACCACAAAAGCTCCACAGAAACCTACGTATAGCCACACAACCTCAACTGCAAATCACACACACGGTGTATTCCACAGGTTCTTGAATAAGTGTGTGTGCGATTATAAGCTTTTTATTTGTACCTTCTTTATAATTATGCTTATAGTGATGCAACATTTTTGCGTAGTTTTCCAGCGTACAGAATCGTGTTTGTCCCACATGATTCTACGATTGTATTTCTGTTGTATGATTCGTGCCACAGAGCTACTAAGTGTTCACGAGGTTGCTTTTTGAAACGAATATAAAGTCCCACAGACGTCACACTAACCCGGCACGGCGTTGTCAGCCGTACATCCACATTTCCTGAGAGTCCTCTAATTGGAGGAATGAGCAGAGGAAAGCGCACGGTAAAAAAACCTCTTATGAGGGTAAAAGATGTCGTTAAGCATGCAGAGAAAAAGCCCCTTTACAGCCCTGAAAGTCTTTGTAGAAGCTGCACAGAAATCATGGTGGTTAGTCACTTTATATTCGCTCATTTATCTTAAGGATGCGAGAGACAAGAAAAGGAGAGTACTTCATGTATAAAGGAATGAACGCGCTCACACACCCTGAGGGATCGTGATGGCATGTGCACGCTCACTCGAATAAATCACATACTGTTTTATTAACACAATGCAGGCACAGATTAACTGTACTTTCCTAATGATTTGGATTTTCAAAAGTAAATGAAACTGATTTATAAAAATAACCCGTTTATTCATATAATCCAGCCAGAGTAGACGACACACGACAGGATGTGTATTCAAATATTCATTACCCTGTCACACAGGGAATTCTGGGTGACAGACCGGTCTGGATGATATAACAGTTGACTTGTCATACCAACATTCTTTGGCAGCGTAATGCTTAAAAAACATACAGCCAAGGCAACAATTTATGATGCAAACATAATGTGTTTGAATGATAATAAAAAAAGATCTCGATTTTCTTCTGGTGCTGGCAACAAGCCTGGAAATACTTATAGTACTGATACAGCTTAGTATTATTATTATTATTATTATTATTATTAATTAAAATGTATTATTAGTAGTAATAGCAGTAGTGGTAGTATTAACATATATAATAATATATTATTGTATTTGTAAGTAATTATTATTATTATTATTATTATTATTATTATTATTAGCAGTAGTAGTAGTAATACAGTAGACAGACTTTATTTACCAACAGTATATTTATTACATATTTATTATATCAACAATACTGTAGGTACAATCGTTTCTCACGAGCCTCACAACTCAGCACCAGTCATTTGCATGCAGTCTGAGAGTGAATGCGTAGGTAATGTTGTAAAGGATGATTTACACCTGATATAACAGGTAAAGAACGTTGGGGAAACAACATTCCAATAAACGTGCCGTTCGTCAACTAACAGTGTCAACTGAAATTATGGACGAATGTACAGATGGGTTCTGTTCCTCATGTTAAAGTGGTCCTGAAAGGAAGTTGTTTAAATGTTGTTTAAGTGTTTAGTGTAGTAATATTTCAAAGAATCTCTATTGTCTAGATAAGATCGTTCAGTGAAACTGGATTAATGCTATTGGTCACAATCACAATGGCAAATTATTCCTGCAGTGATATACGAACCTGAGTCCCTGTTCGCTTTCGGATTCAGCCACCTCCTGCAAGCCAATCAAATCCAGACAAAATATGTTATGTTGTGGAACTGAAAGGTGTTGGAATTCTGATTTTGGGTTCCTTTCAAATCAACATTCAACAATCAACATCAAGTCACATTAATACTGATGGTCTTGTCTAAACCGCTCAACTGTCGCTGAACTGGTTAGAACAATATTTATTTTATAATATTATTTAGACACAGAAGCAAACCCGGTCACCCTTAGAGCATTGATGGGTAAGAGGAACAACCAATAGCGTAGAATCGGTGGAACCAAGAACACGCCTCGGAGTGTAAAGGGATGCAAAATTGTGACGGATAATATTAAGCCATACCATGTAGTGCCTTATGTGAAATTATGCACACGTGCCAGAACCAAGAATCCAAATCCAAATACCTCTACAGCACTGTGACAGAATAACTCCACAGCTAAAGGAATCCAGGAGACAGGCAGCATCTGCCTCTGATTTTGCCACCATCTTTTTTTTCTACCCCCTCTCTCTCTTTCTTTCTCTCTTTCTCTCCTCTCTCTTTTGAGTTGTGGGTCAGATCACGCAATCCCTGAGTTAATAATAATAACAATGGCCTCGGCAGCTAATTTTTAACTGTACTATGCAGCCACCAACCAGAAAATTAAAAAAACGTTCTGAAGCGTATCTTGACCTGCAGGTGAGCAGCATGTCCACCGCGTCCTTTTTTACTCTTGCCTCATTTGTTAGCTCAAGTCCACACATCTGTCGCTTGTGGAAATAAGAGATGATTGGCGCTTTTTGTTCTATAGCCAGTGGCCAGTGGAAATAAAAAGCCAATGATTCGGTAGCTGTCCTTCGAGTAGCTAGGATTAACATTGTGTAAAATATACCTTTGTTCCATTCGTTCACTGTTTTACTATAGCATTATTACCATGTAAAAGATCATCTAGTCCATTACTGTGTGAGTAGTTCATATAGAAATACTAGACTGAGGACATTCATTTAAACCAGTCATTTGTAGCTGGAACTCCTGTCAGATTTGCTGTTATAGAAATAATCAACACCTGGTGACTGAATAGAATCAAGAACTTCACAGTGGTATAAATGTGCTGACGGATCGTCCATTATCTCCTCAGTAGTCACAAGATTGCTGGCCAATCAGTGTCTAAAGATGTCTTTGAAATAACGGTTGACAGAGTGCTCTGATGGATTTCTGAGCCTGTTAGACCATTTTACCACTTAGATTCTCGGTATTAATGCAGAAATGTCTTTTGATTCATTAATCGTTTGCATACTTTGAGTGTTTCAAGAATGTATAAAATCAGGGTTCCTACGTATTTTGAAAAAGTATAAAAAAAGAATAAAATTTGATTTGAGTGATTTCCAGGTCTGGATGATATTTCAAAATATTCGCCGTTTTAAAAAAAATGCTGCACATCAAACACGGTATGGTGTTTTATATGTTCTTGGAAGTTTTTATAAAACATTTGCATATTTGAGTCTGGAAAAGTATGGAACCCTGCAAAATGAGCACAAATCAAATCTGTAAATGAAATACAATTGAAAGTTCTCTGGTTGAATAATAATGACATCCCGATTTCCTGTTAATATCTGCTTCTGTAGAGATCAATGGTAAAATACAAGAAGGAGTGATAGTCTGCGTGTCGAAATGGAAATATTTCCACAAGGATCTGGAGCAGGCGTATACCATTTACACCTGCGCATAACAGCACATCAAAAACACACACAGACTCACATACTGCATCCTCACGTACAGGGAATTGAGAGTAACCAATTCGCCTCCTGAAATGATTTACGGTGGGGTGGCCAGAGACCAGAAACACCAAACTAAATCCACTATGAACACAACAGGACAAAACATGCAAGAGATATCAGAGCTTCGATATGAGACCCAATACTGCGAGGGAGCAACACTAGTATACATCTTGGAAAACTAATCATAGAAACCACAGCATCCTCCTACAATATCATTCCCCCTAATACAACTACCATTTTCTAACTGGAGAACACAGTGGAAACCCCCAGAGCACAGAGAGAACACGGGGTGGGATTTAAACCCAACACTTGCTGAATGAAAATTTCAGACTCTTATCCAGTACTTTTTTTTCTTGAAGACCAGCATACCCTGCTAATGCACTTTTCAGTAACGTATCCTTGTCAGAAAGATTAATTGTTCCATGACATCCCTGATTAATTCATACTGAACTGCTCACTCAGTATCAGAGAGTTCCTAATGGGAGCTCTCATAAAATAAAACAAGCATGGGGATAATCAATTATGAGGCACTAATGGGCAAACAGAAAGACAGCAGGATTGAGGAATAACCGGGAGGTCAAAAAGCCGCTGAGGCTGAGCACCAAGCACAGATGTAAACATGACAGCCTACACCTCCACCCACTACCCTGTCCCCCCCACCACAACAGTCCAGCAGGCATCTCTAAAATACCCCTCACCTTCTAATTCACATGCTGCTATCCATCCATCTGGTGGATTGCCAGTGTTACCCAATGCACTTAAGTGTTGAGTTCGAGTGCTCGAAGCATGGCCACAAGGAGGTTTGAAAGCGTTTGTATAGTCTGAGTAATACCTCGGTGCAAAATCGGTGCACACGCAGGTAATAAAACGGGTCCCTTAACCCCTAAGGTGCAGAAGCCTTTTGTGTTTGACAGGACACAGTACTGAATCGGTCTCCCGAGCCCAGGGAATATCCTCTTCTGCCTCTTACAGGACAGGAGTCAGGGTTATTGCAGCTTCTGATGGCAAGAAATTAAATCATATACGTAATGATTCTTAATCATAGCAAATGTTTTAACTGGTGTTTTTATTCTCTTCGTGATTTAGTTCAATGTGTGTGTGTGTGTTGCAGGTGGTGGGCGAGTGGCGCTTCAGTAAAATTCACTGTGACATTTTTGTCACTCTGGACGTCATGATGTGCACCGCCAGCATTCTTAATCTGTGCGCAATTAGTATTGACAGGTAGGCCTCCCATGTAATTGCCATCAGTCCTGAGAAATGGTCACAGTAAATGATGTGTAGATTACAGATCAACTCGTATTTTTGTTTGCTAGAAAGGGTGTGTGTGTGTGTGTGTGTGTGTGTGTGTGTGTGTGTGTGTGTGTGTGTGTGTGTGTGTGTGTTTATGATGAACATGATGTATAAGAGAGATAAATAAAAATCACACCTCAGTTTCTGATGGCTGCTTAGACAAGACATTAAAGCAACAGGCAACCGAATTTACTTTATGGATTAAAACGACGCTCCCAAAAAAAAAAAAAAAAAACACGTCAAAATTGAAAAGCGGCTATTCCGTCACCGCTGTCATAGCACGTCTCCATTTTTTTTGTTTATGTCCCCCTTTCTTCCTGACACCCTCTTTTGTCTTCACACTTTCTCTTGTTTTCCGTTTCTCCCTCCCACCCGGCCGGACCACTCCTGCAGGTACACGGCCGTTGCCATGCCACTGTTGTACAACACTCGGTACAGCTCGAAGCGCCGCGTCACCGTTATGATCTCTGTGGTTTGGGTTTTGTCCTTTGCCATCTCCTGCCCCCTGCTGTTCGGGCTGAACAACACAGGTGATGGTTTCTTCCTTTCTACACGTGAAAGCAGGTAAAGCCAGCACCTGAACACGGTCGAGTGGATTTACACACACGTATACAGAAGTTCTGAGACGTTATAACTGATCTGTTAGACGTTTGTGAGTGTTAGCAGTTAAAAATGTACCGATTATCAGTCGAGAGATAAGCTTTTTATTAGTGGAAACACTGGGAAACACTGGGAAACACTGGGAAATACCCAACATGCTAAAATTTCAGCAGTCAGTAAGGCGTAGGAATTCCTACCATGACAGTTCCTCAACCTCAGCATCATCACCACAGTTCATAATCAGTCTCAACAAGGGTTATGCGTGAGATTGGCGCTAAAAATCTCAACAAAAAAATAACGCGATACTTAGCACTTACATTTTGAAGAAAACGAGTGGTGCTCGCACGTGCAAAGTTCGACACCATTTTGTATCCTGCACATGACGGTTTCTGAAAAAGTGTGAATCGCGGAAATTTGATCGTGAATTTCGGTGTAGGAATGACAGTAAAAAGCAACATCCAAAGAACTGCAGGCGACTGGAGAAAAGATCCGTGGCTGTATGTGACTGAAGGATTAGTTCATTGCTTATTTCCTCTGAAGACAATAATAAGACGATCTCGAAATAACGAGTTTAATTAGAAATTAGCGCACGGTGACACGCAAAACTATTCAGACATTTTTCACGGCCTCCAGTACAAGGTGACGATCCGATGTGTTTCCTCAGCGACACGCGACGACGCCGTATGCGAGATCGCCAACCCGGCCTTTGTGGTCTACTCGTCCATCATGTCTTTCTACGTGCCCTTTATCATCACCCTTCTGGTCTACGTGCAGATCTACGTGGTTCTGCGCAAGCGTCGGAAACGAGTGAACACCAAGCGCAGCTGCCAGAGGACAGAAGCAGAGCCTCAGCTTCCTCTCAAGGTGAAGCACGCTTCTCCAAACATCCACAGCTTTTTTTTTTTTTCTCTTTCCCCCCCCACAGCATCTGCTCAAATTAATTATTTGAACAGCTGCGTCTAACGCCTAGGACTATTTTCCAAAGGGATTTCAGTAGCAGTCGCTGTTTCACAATCGCGCAATCGTTCATTAAAGGGATGATTAGGGCCATTTATCACAAGTTCATAGTGTGCGCTTATAGAATGTAGAGAAGTGAAGTGTGAAAGCGAGCGTCTGAAATGAGGTTCGGAGCTCGAGCACAGCCCGAGAGCTTTTTTCGGGGGAAAGTAGATTCATGAGCACTGATTCGGTTCAGCGAGTTCCTGCTGAAGCTGCAAAAGGCTCCTTTAAAGCTCAATGTCTTTAATGATGTTCTTAGTGATGTACTTAATTGTGGATAATGGATAGATGGTCAGCTGGCAGCATCAGTGACAAAACAAAATCCGTGTATTTTTAGTTTTTTTTTGTCATGCGTTTTAGCCTTTCCCCTGTGTGTCATTATTTCATAAAGCACACGGGAGATGCATTACCAGGCGAACAGCGTTATCAAAATAAAGCCATTAAGGCCGGGAAAATCCTGCTATATAAACACTTATGAGCAATTTCCAACAGCATAATTGTCTTTATGTTTAGAATAGCGATTAAGGTGATTATTTAAATTTGGGAAAATGCGCATAAAAGAATGAGTGCGGGGGACAGAAGGTCGTTTGCACAACTATCTTGAGCCTTTTAACCACCTACAGTAGTTTGTTGTTTTTTTCCCTCAAAGTCTGATTTAAGATCCACCAGTCCACATAAATGAAAGCTATTATTTATATATTTTTTTTTTTAAGGCTCACCCACCATGACACACTTGACTAATTCAGATTTTTTTAGTATTATTTTTATTATTTTAAAATAATAAAAAAGAATGTCTATGATTTATTATTACTTTTGCAGATCCTTCAGATGTATTGAGCCATATTTCTACATGTAATCCAGTTTCTTTGCTCTGTTTTATTTATAGTACAGTAATCGTTGTTACAGTACGCACTGAAACTCTGAAACTGAAACAATTGTAAGCAGATGTAAGAAAAACGCTCCACCCTAAATCCGTCTTTCTTGTCCCTACTTCAGGAAAAGTGCACTCACCCGGAGGATGTAAAACTCTGCACAGTCATTGTAAAGACCAACGGGAGCATGCCTGCCAAAAGCAAGAAAACAGTATGTGAGATGGGAGTTGTTGTTTTTTTCTTGCATGTGTATGCGCATAAATTTATAAACATAATAGCCTTACAGAATTGCTACAGCCAATCAAAAATCGACTTGAGAACTGCCTGTGAATTTCCATCACGATCTGAACTCACCTGAATGAGCAGGCCTGAAGCTGTGAAGCTTGTGAATATATATTTTAAATGCTTTTGTTAGCTGGAATGATAAAACGGGGCGCACACACTTCACACTTGATTTGAGCCATGTATGTGTAAGTAAGCTCTGTGACATCCTTTCACAGCTGGTGATAAAGGAGGTGATGCAGGAGGACAGCAACGTGGAGGTGGGCTTAATGGGCAGCCACAGTCCGCCGGAAAAGCTGAAGCTGGCACCCGCTGCAGCAGGCTCCACGATGGCCAGTCAGAGTCGCGCTCCTCCTTTGCAAGACGAGTGGCAGCCTGGGAGCGACGAGAAGAACGGCCATGCCAAAGACACCCAGATGCCGGCGGGAGCCAAAGCTTTCGAAACGCAGACCCTGTCCAACGGCAAGACACGCACCAACGTCACCAAGCCCATGAGCAAGAGAAAGATGTCACAGCACAAGGAGAAGAAGGCCACCCAGATGCTCGCCATTGTTCTAGGTGAGTCGGTTTATTCCCTATCAACTGCAAGGCATTACCAAATCCAGCATGGCATAAGCTACGTCAGATATAGTCTAAATCATCTAAACCAGTCTGCCCATGAGTTATCTCAAACGAAACTGAACTGTTTGTCCACCTTAGCCTCATTTTTCTTTTTTTTTTGGCTAACAAGAGTGGACTTTTTGTGCCTTGTCCTTTCTGAGCTGTCTTACTCCTCAACCCGGTCACTGAAACCCTATTGGAGGTCGACCGATTCATCGGTTTTGCCGATTATTTGGCACCGATCGACATTTTCTGAAACTAAATGTCTGTTGCTGAAGCGGCTGAAAAAGTCGGCTGTCGTTACACTAATCACTAATGCCACATGCACAGAGAGCGCTATATGTATAAATTATTCATTGTGTAGGTACACTATATGGACAATAGTATGGTATACATGAACAAACTGTTACCACATAGCTGTTCTTCAGATGCGCTATAATCAAATTTTGCATTGACTTGAACTTTACATGGTGTAAACTCTAGAGACTCTTATTCTGTGCATGATTATAAGCACTGTACGGCTGTCACACGATTGGCTGATTGGATAATTGCAGGAATGTGCTACCATGTGGCTGCTGGTATTGATGTACTTGCTGAGTGTATATATTGTTTTTTTAGACAGTAAGATTCGTGTCTTTTTTATTTGTCAGAAAAAACCTGTAAACATGTTTCCTGTAGGTACTAATGCATGACAGTTTGTCCTGCAAGTACACTATATTGACACCTGGTCATAAGTATGACATGTGCTCTTTGAGCATCGCATTCTATAATTGCTATAATTCCCTCCACTCTTCTGGGCAGATGTTCCACTAGATTTTGGAGTGTGCTTGTGGACATTTGTGCTCATTCAGACAAAAGCCTGTATACAATTGTGTGCCTTTAGCTTAATGATAACAGCTTGGGAAAGGAGCACACATGGCTGGGAAAGTCAGGTGTCCCAATACCTTTGTTTACATCGTGCATTTCAATTACATGCCGGCGTCCTTCTCCTTCAGGAGTTTTCATCATCTGCTGGCTGCCCTTCTTCATCACTCACATCCTAAAGACCCACTGTGTGAGCTGCTATGTGCCTCTGGAAATGTACAACGCCTTCACGTGGCTCGGATACGTGAACAGCGCCGTGAACCCCATCATATACACCACTTTCAACGTGGAGTTCCGCAAGGCTTTCATGAAGATCCTGCATTGCTGAGCGCGCCCTTTGCGTGAGCGTAAGGTTAGTGCCATCGTTTTCTCCTCTGGCTGAGGTGGAAGACTTTTTTTTTCCTTTTTTTTTTTTTTAAAGGACAGAATAAACATCACAGACACCAGGGCTTTTCAGCTTGACTCAAATGAATGTAAATCCGGAGGTTTTTATTTGGAGGTTCGAAGCTTTGTAGATTTTTAAAAGCCTCTGAAAGGAGCCTCTGGCTAAAAGAGCAGGGGAGAGAGCGTGAGAGAGAGACAGTGTGTGTGTGTGTGTGTGTGTGTGTGTGTGTGAAGAATTACACAGTATGGAACAGAAGAACTGCAGTAGGGGTCTGGCACCCATGGCTAGAGCCCTCTTTAATTTATTTTTTCATGATCTTCATTTATCTTTCCACTTCTTCTTTTTGTTCTTCTTCACTTGTGTATGTATAATGAAACATGTCATTTCTCCAGAAAGGCTTTTAATGGGCTTTGGGCATTCCTAATGGCTTTCACATTCATGAAGCTCTAGAAAACACAGACTGTGAAATGTCACCGTTGTGAGTGTGTCAAAATAACCAGAAACGCAGGAGACGCAACTACATGAAGGAACTGTTTCGAAGACCCATACAATTTCTTTTTCTTTTTTTTTTTTACTTTATTACATTCCATAGAGATGATATCTTCTGTATGAACAATTGTTCTGGTTTTGAATTTGGAGTCTCCTGTGCTCCATGGGCAATGTTTTTATTTAAATGCTTTATTTTTTTTTGGCAGACAAATAAATCAACCCCTATAGAACGACCTCCAGCACCCAGCGAAGTATTTAATGCTGAATAACGAAACAATGATACCCTGATAACCTAATGGCAGAATGTGTTGGGAACAAAATGCATTCGAAGAACTGGGCAGCAGTGCAGTGCAGAGCAGTGAGGATTATTTCTCAGTAGACCTTCAGAGAAGTTCAAAAAAAAATCGAATACACTCAATCCATTATGTTTAGCTTTAACAAAATTTTGCGTTCGCTTGGAAACGCAAACCTGCTCCAGCATGGCGATGCCCCTGTGCACAAAGTGAGCTCCCAGAAGATCTGCTTTACATGCTTTGGAGAGGAAGATCTTAAATGGCCTGCTATAGAGCTCTGATCTCATCCCTACTGAACACCCTCGGGATTAATTTGAACACCGACTGCACCCCAGGTCTCATTACCTTCTCACCTTTCTCAAAAAGCAGATGCCAGGTGTCCGCAAACTTTTCGCAATATAGGGTGTGAACTGCATTTGCACGTTTTTCTTGTTGTACTACGGAATGAGGCATTTTATCAAAGCATATAATCCTAAAGCAAAGAAGAAGATATGCAAAGATTTATCTATTGTGAAGAAAAGGAGACTCTTTGATCTTTCATTTGTCCACAGTAGCTCGAGCTCGTGAAACCCTTTGTCTAATTGTCGTTAGAGGAGATTTTTCTCAGTGCGTCATGTCCAAACATTGGCACAAACACGCCCGGGCAGATAAATCAATAGTGTGGGCAGAACGAAAAAAAAAGATCATTTTTATTCGAAAAGCAAAGCGGATTTGTGATGATCAAAAACAGATTAATGAAGGAATCATGAATGATATGAGCTCTGCACAATGTTCTAGAAAATAAAAACTCTCATATCACTTCAGGCCCAGAAATTCCCTGATGCTGTTTAAACGATTATAAATATATAAAAGGGTTGTTTTTTTTGTTTGCTTTAAGCCTTTCACAGGAAGCAGTATTATCCCGAGGGATTTCTCCTTTATTATTGCTGATGTCTCTGTTTTGTTTAGGTTTGTGTTATTGATTTGCATATGTATTTGTTTATTATGGGAATACAAAATGGATTTCTTTTGTATGTTAAATGGACTTTGCAGACAAATACATGGCTACAAAAAGCCAATAAAAGGCCTTCCACACACACACACACACACACACACATTATATTGTTTTCCATGAACCAACGGCATCACAAGGACACTGTAACTGTATATAGTGCAATTAAAACGAAGCCCATGACAAAAATTATTATGCATGTCACACTGATTCTTCACAACCTATACCTACTGTATTTCAGCTCTACAATACAACGTTATTTACTCATTGTTAAGTTTGGATCTGTTTTTATTTTTGTCTCCTGTATACAACAACCAAAAAAATAATAGACATCCCGACGTGTATTATGTGGGATAATCCATCATGTGTCTGCTAAAAAAAAAAAGCTCCATGCTCATGTGTGCAATATTTATTTATATTTTTTTGAAAGTCTGGATGAGAAAGTACAGGCTCGACATGTTTCTATCCACGATGGATGTGTTCATTCGCATCACGGGATCGGAGCTAGCAAAGGATTCTTGCACAATTCCTTTGCTCACGCTACAACCGGACATTTTTCGGTTAACGGAGACGGATTGCTGATTATCACAATATAACAGAAACGATCATCTCAAGCTGCTGAAAGTGAAAAAAAAATGGCAAAAAAGTGGCAGCAAAAAATATATTTGAATGAGAGCTGCAAGCGTGCCTACAGTAACGGTTTGATTTATTTATGTATGATTTGATATTTATTCTATTTTTTCATTCATTCATTTTGCTTGTTTTTTTTATATTTAATATTTTTGTTTGTACATGATTAAATAAAGAAGCTGGTTTTGGAGACAAAAACTGCGAGATTTATTGATTTCGATTTGTTCTTATTTATTGATTACTATACGTCTGCATGACGACTTGTGACTTCCTTCAACTCATTTCATGCTTTTCTTTTGCAGTATATGTTTTTATTATTATTATTATCAAAAGGAATGTATATGTAAAGACAATTTTTTTTTCAGAAACGTGTGTGTGTATATACTGTATGTAAATCTGTTTTTTTTGTTCACGTGGTCTTGTCTGTGTTGATTATCGTATATACACGTGCAAACTACGTGCATATTAAACTACGTGTACTACACCGCCATGGACGTTTTGCCTTTCGAAGGGATCACTTTCGCATCGATCCGTTTCAAGTCGACGTGATTATTTTTGTAACCGATGTAAATTGTATTATTACCGGATGAATAAATCACATCATGAATTACATCCATTTAAGTCATTTTTAATTGTGTGATTTGTGATATTTAAGCTGGGGGTTGTACATGAAAATGAATGTTTTTTTTTACTTGCTATACACTGATCATACACTCTGTGGTCAAAACTTTGTGCACCCCCTCACCATCACATTGTTTGAAGCACATCATTGTATAAAGAGTTCTTTGTATTATGTAACTTTACGATTTCCTTTCATTAGAACAATGTATAAAGGGGGCTACACAAATACATGGTTTTAAAGGTTTTAACTTCATTCAGTTCAATTTATTATGATTTGTATAATGAGTTTAACAAAGCAGCTTTATAGAGATAAAGCGGTAATAAACAATGTATACGTTTGTTCCTTATAATTGTATATTTGTTCAATCCCTCTGAACACATTTGGGATGAATTTGAACGCCAGCTGCATCCCGGATCTTTCTGCCCGGCATCAGTACCCGACCTTACTAATGCTCTTGTGCTCTGAATGACCACTGGTCTTTACAGCTACACCCAAAAATCTAGTGGAACACCTTCCCAGGAGAGTGGAGGTTATTATAACCACACAGCAGGTTTATTTTGTATTATTATTACTATACAAGCCACTGTATAAGTGGGTACAATAGATTCAATACATATAAAAGAGCTGCTGTTCCACTACTTTACTTCGTATTTTTCTATGATATATTTCCCGAATGCACGTGACGCTCCCGATTATTTTTGGTTTTACAATCTTTAACGATGTCCTAGAGGAAAACGTGTGAATTGCGGAAGTCTGTTGCGTGGATTGTAAAGTCTGGAACAAAGGAAGGAAAAAGTCTTGAATGCAGATGAGCCTTCAGCGAGCATGAGGGAATACTTATTATAAGCACGGCTGAGAGAAATTACAGAGACTGCTAATAATTACAGTGCGCTGCACCCGAGCGCATATGGCCTTTCATTCTGACTGATCAAGATGTTTAAATTACAGAGTGGGCCTTGAAATAAAATTGTCCACTGACAATTCCCACCCATTACAAACTTTTTTTTTTTTTTTTTTTCCAGAGCGGTGTTATTGACAAGTTTCAGCTTCTGATTAGAGTTAGTGAGAACCGTGATAATAATCATATCACAATTTGTTTTGTTTTTCGGCCCTTTTTTTTTTTTAAGAGCAGCTGAAAATTAAAAGCACAGAGCCAATAAACGTTGTTTATGCACTCCCTCATATAAATGGTGTAAGGTCAGGAACACGGATGGCATTTTCCTCTGTAGTTCCACGGCAACGCCTCCCACTCGGCCGCAATAAAACTCCCATACGGGCGCCGGTCTCGCGGTGAGTCATGCGGAGGCTGCCGACGCAATAGACGGGTTGATGCTCATTTCCTGTGCAATCACTGAACTTCTCAGAGTGTACACTCGAGGACGGTGGAATGGTAGAAAGGGCTACACTTTCTCTATAGTTGTTATCAAATATATAATCTGATCGCTCCCTGATTCATTTTTTTCATAACAGCCGCTACAAGACAGTACAGTATAACGTAATTAACAATAAAATCCCCATTGAAGGTGAATTGGGAATTGTACTGGTGTTAATAGGTTGGACTTTTTGAAAAGTGCTTGAAATTTAAATGAGTGTCCCTGGTGGACAAAATAAGAAACTACAACAGATCTTCTTTCTGTGATGGTTTCTAGTGTTTTGTGTCTTCAACAGATCTCATTCATTTCTAGAGTAGCTCAAAAGCGTAGAAACGTGTTGGATTTTTTTAGAGTCCGTGAGTTTTTCCACCATCAAGTAACAAGTAACAGTTGGCGAATTGCTGGTATTTAAGTATAAATCGGCCCAGGAAGTGCAATTCCACGATGTTAGCGTTATAATGACTTTCTGCTTTGCGTACCAGTATATTATCCGAGCTCCTCCACGCACCATTGACCAGGACATCGACTCGTTGTTGTTTTTTTTTCGGAACCTCCGGCTTAACGAAGTGCCTCGTTCTGAATTCCGCAGCGGTGCTCCTGAGAGACGGCGTGATCTAATCCTAAAGTCACCCTGCGAATATCTGTTCAAACAAACCGAACAGTTAGTAACGTGTTTCATTTGATTTATTTTTTTCGCGGATCGTTTCCTAATGGTTTTTCAGGACCAGATCACTATCTTTTTTCCTGCATCGTCGCCCTCTGTGGAGTTCCATATCTCTATCCGTCTGTTCGTTCTTCTTTTAAAAAAAAGGCTTTTTTTGTTTTTTTGCCTCAGGAGATAGAGCTGCAGGGGAGAGTAATGGTGCAACAGAAAGGAAAGGTCATTACTGATAGTTTTACATGCTTCACACTCTAAGCTATATATCAAACCAAAGCACCTGGAAAGCTCAAGTCTAACATGATGAAGGGAAAATGCTGGATTTCAAAGAAAGTTTTCTGCATTGATCTTTTTTAATTTTGTAATTTTTTTAAGGATTTTTTTTTGATATATGGTAATCCCCCGTTTACTGATAAACCAAAAATGCCACTCCAAAAATTTTATTTAATGTATACAGTACTGTACTGTATAAACATTTTACTACAATTTTATAATTAATATTTATATTAATACATTTCATTATTTCAACATAAATCTCCAAAAAACAATTCCCTAGAGGATTTTAGGTCTATGGTGGAAAATCAGCTAAACTAATGAGTTACTTGGCAAACGCAATAAACCAGGAACGCGATTAAAGCGGTGGGATTACTGTCAAATATATGGACAAAAGTTTACGGACAGATTCGGATCTTTATAAGGATGTTTATAAGTCCACTCACTGCTTCCAGAACTCTCCACCAGTCAGGTGCAGTTCCAATTCATACCACTAGGGTATAGCGGAACTATTCTATAGCGGAAGATCTTTCACTCCAAACCATAATCTTCAATTGTTCTAATAGTTCAGTAACGGCAGAGCGATTGGGCAAAGAGAACAATCCTGATCCTGATCTTGAATCTCGCCAGAGGCTCGGGGGTCTCATTTATCACCAGCTTGACTTTCAACCAGCGACTCTGCGACTTACCATAGATAAGCTGTAATTAAATCCCCACCTCGGAGTTCATGCAGCTTCAATGTAACTGAACTTATCCTTATTATTCTTACTCTTTCTACTTCTACTGCATCACCATGGGATGGATTCATCACTGTGCAGAAGCCTTGGTGTCTACACAGCTCCGGTTAGATTTTCTCCTGTTAGAAGCAGGAAAAATGGGCGAGCGTAAGGTTTTGAGGGAGTTGTGACGTCTAGACATCTGGGTCAGAGCCTCTCCAAAGCTGCAGCTCTTGTGGGATGTTTCCTGGTCTGCAGTGGTCAGTATTTCTCAAAAGTGCTCCAAGGAAGGAACAGTGGTGAACCGGCGACAGGGTCGTGTGCGGCCGAGGCTCAGTGATGCACGTGAGGAGTGAAGTCTGATCCGTGTGGTCCAACAGAGAAACTCAAACTGCTAAAGAAGTTCCTGATGTTAATACTCGATGGGTCAGAACTGTTTTGGCAGCAAAAAGGGGACCAACACAATATTAGGCAGATGGTCATAATATTATATATATGAATATATCAAAAGGACACAGTTATGTTTAATTTTTGAAACAATGCTATTTACCTATCAAGTGACAGCTCTGCAAACGCTGTGATACCAAACTGCATCTTTTAAATGTCATGAATGCAGACGTCTCATCTATTCATGTCGCGGTTCATAATGTCAGCGCCTCCTTCCGCCAGACCCTAATCAGGCCCTGAGAAGCACTCGAACGCAATAAAAGCGTCCCCCGTTTATCCTCAATTAGTACCTGTGCTCTTTGAGAAAGCCCGATAACGAACGCCATTCTAATCGGATATCGAGCGTTTCGAGTATATAGCGCTCGTAATGGCCAATTGGTATCGAACGATACGTGAGAGTTTAACCCTGCAGACACAAGCGACAAAATCATCCGCGCAATAAGGACAGCAGCTCTGATTAAAAGAGTGATGACCTTTAAAGTTTGCTGGGTAATTCGGTGTTCCGGATTCTCGTCTCTCTCTTTGATCCGTTGATTAAATAATGCCTCGATTTGGAAATGTAAAATTGGCAACGGTTATATGGTGTAACAACAGCAAGGAGATGCATTTCTGGGGTTTTCTTTGAAGGGGAGATGAAACAGAGGCACAAATATTATTGGCATGTCCATAATTTCATAAAATCATTTTTATACATTTTATAATTTCATAATTTCTGCATTAAATCCTCAATGGCTCAATTGCATGAATATAAATAACATAAAACAGTTTCTCTGTAAAAAAAAAAAAAGGACATCTTTTAAATATTATATAAAAGTGCACTAAACATCAAAAATCACTCTAAAAGTATAAGATATTAAGCGAGAAAGTTTGTGGAAAGAACAGGAAGTTAATACCGTATATGGAAAGACGCAGCATAACACAGGCAGCCAACCGGAAAAGGCTAATAAGCAGTGTGGTGCATGACAGGTGCTACATCGGTATAGAGGATCGGTATGATTATACGCCGATGACATCGGAGTCGTGCAATTTGCTTTGTTTAGACCCAAAAATGTCCTTGGCCAACTTGAAACTGCTGAAGTACAGCGAAGTGTGAAAGCAGAAAATTGCAGATGTTGAGAGAGGATGATGTGGAGGCTGGCGAGAGATAAAAAAATCAAACGGTTCCTCATCTAGAGAATAGCGTTGATACTTGAGGTCAATCTTATTATTCTTATCGATCTGCGTTTTATTAGCACGTCAAAAAAATGATTAGGATTTGATATTTGCTTAAAATAATCTGACTTTATTCTCAAAATAATTTTGATTTTCTTCTCAAAATAATTCACCTTTCATCTCAAAATAATTCAACTTTCATCTCAAAATATTTCACCTTTCATCTCAAAATATTTTGACTTTATTGTCGTAATTTCGACTTTATTCTCAAAATATTTTCATTTTATTTTTAAAATATTTCAACTTTTATTTCAAAATATTTAGACTTTAATTTTAAAAATATTTTAACTTTATTCTCGTAATTTCGACTTTATTCTCAAAATAATTCGACTTTATTGTAATTTTGACTTTTCGTAAAATTCTCTTCCCATTCATACTGTTTATCTCAAGTACAAATTTCGATTTAGAAAGTTGATTATCCAATTAGCATCAGTTCAACTTTTGTTAACCATTTATACTTATGCGTTTTGTTTCCTGTAGAATTTGCACAAAAACAGGAATTTTGCCTTCGTTTCAAATCCCGAGGGAAACCGTAATGGACGGAAGAAACGCACAAAATTCCCGGGGGGGTCATTTTATGAGGGTAATATCGATGCTTCTGCTGGAGGTGATGTATGCAGGAGGTGCAGCTGTGGCTACAGTGAAAGGAGACATGTTGAATTGTGTTTTTTGGGTTTCTTGCTTTAGTTCTGACTGTATGAAATTCCTGTCTGTGATGCAGCGCTCTGTTAAACTGTGTTTTTCTCTAATATTGATGTTTTTTTTGAGCCGTGGAATCATAATGATAGTATTAAGAGGTTGGTTGATTCGGGGTAGGAGACCTCTACAGGCCTGGGTGTGAATTGCACCATCAGTACATTTGGTGTAAAAAGAAAATTGTGTAAAAGGTAAAAACTCAGGGGTCTGTGATGTTGGTTGGGGAGGTAAGGTTATTAGGACTTCCTGAAGAGCTTCTGATCGAACAGAGTTGCCTTGAGCTAATACTAGACAGTCGAATACGCAAATCTTCACGGCCAGACTCGGAAATCTGAAGGAAAGCCAGTTGGGCTTTTTTGGAATTTTCCAAAAAACAAAAACAAACAAAAAAAATCATATAAGCATTATTATCAGGTGCCCAAAAACCTTTGGCTATACATTCAACTTCATGGGCAGAAGTGGATTCTTTTTTAGATTGCACTCTTCAACAGTTATGGCGCCCACATGCTAAAAATGTACCGGCAAAAAAAAAAAAGGGCAAAGAGGAAGAGCCGAGAGGAATGGCGGTCGAAACCCTGACAGAGATTTTCCCTCTCGCTGCTCAGCTCCGGTTTGATTTATTACCCTGTGCTATCTTAGCTGTCTCCTCCCCCTCAGCCCTCATCTGTGCTATCCCATGGCTTAACCGTATTTGTTTGGACCCCATCTGGACGCAGGCTTCGAGCTCTACCTTGCCATGAATATTTAGGGCCGTGACAGAAACGCAAGGGAAGGTGACGCCGCAATTAGTCACTCTCTCTACTCGCCTTTTTCCCCCCTCGTTCCCCGGAGATTTACGAAGAAGACATATAAGGGTCCGGATTTGATATGGAGGACAGGAAAGAGAAAAAAAAGGCCCAGTGGACCTCTTATTATGGGGTTTGGATGCTACTGGAATTTCAATGGAATGTTTTCCATTGGGATATCCAATGGGGAGCTAATGTCCTTATTTGAGACGATATTCCAAAGGGATCCTGCTGGAGTCATTAGCACCAATTTCCTACATACACTTTCAGCACGTTATTGCATTGGATAGCATGAGGTTTATGTACTTGAATCTCCTCATATCCGTCTGAGAGAATTCTGAGGTGCCAACATTGCTAACCAGGAGATTCCTAGCAGGAAGCGAGAGAGAGAGAGAGAGCGAGAGAGAGAGAGAAAGAGAGAGAGAGAAACAAATATTAACAAAATACCCCAGATGCCCAGTGATTTCTGGTGGATGAGGGAGTTTTTTTCCACCCAAGCATCAGTAAGAAAACAGCTTGTATCTACTGTTGTTATAAGCAGCTCATTTTTTTTTCAATAATGCATTTCAATTTGGAATGAAGTCCAGAAATACAACCAAAATATCAGGGGTCACAAAATTCCCAAATCCATATACCTGACATATTACTAACATCATCACTGTAGGGACAACGGGAATTGCCCAAAGTTTGACGATTATCAGTAAAATCTTCTGCAGCCTGGAAAAGTAATTCGCTCAATTATAGATCTGGAATCAGTGGGATTTCTGGATGGTTAAATCTTCCGGGCTTAAAAAACAAAAGCCCCATGAAAAACAGCGCACGGCTTATCGTCTCCATTTATCATCTTGTCGAGTGCAATAATGCGTCGTCGCATCCGTTTGCCGACTCGCTCAGTTGGTGTGCTTTGAACTTCTGAAGCAGGATGCAGCAAATTCAATCAGACCCGTAACAAGTAAACAGTTCAAAGGCAATTGAGAGCTTATTAGAAAAAAAAACAAGACTACAGAAGTTGTGAAACTTGGAATGAAATGATGACTAGCGTTACATCTACATCGCCTAAGCGGTATACAATCGGAATTTTTTTTACCATATGTAGGTTTACATATGGTAAAAAATCTTCTTCTTCTTCATCTTTCGGCTTCTCCCATTAGGTGGCGCCACAGCAGATCATCCATCTCTATACCCCCTTGTTCTCTACATCTCCCTCTTTCACACCATCTACCTGCATGTCTTCCTTCACCACATCCATAAACCTCCTCCTTGGTCATCCTCTTTTCCTCCTTCTTGGTGGCTCCATCCTCAGCATTCTCCTACTGATATACCCCATGTCCCTTCTCTGCACATGTCCACACCATCTCAATCTCACCTCCCTCAACTTGTCTCCAAAACGTCCTACATGCGCTGTCCCTCTAATAAACTCGTTTGTAATTCTCTCCATCGTCGTCACTCCCAACGAAAACCTCAACATCTTCAGCTCTGCTACCTCCAGTGGTATCTCTGAAAAAGCCAAAAGCTTCGAGTATAAATATCCAGGATAAAGAGATAAATACACATTATTGACTTTAATTCTTTAAATTCTGTAAAGCTGCTTGGAGACACATGTCCATTGTGAAAAGTGCTATAGAAATAAACTTGAACTTGAAGTATTAGTATCAGCAGTACTTTGCTAACATTTTTCCCCTTAAGGCACCTCAGTCTTACAGGGCCATCACAGTGTACTTTTCATTCCACTGGCGTCCATTCATACGCTCGAGAGCGCTGGAGACCGGAGACGTGAGTTTAATACGAAGTTGTTCCACATTTCGATGCATTCCACAGCTCAGGTTTGGTGACCTGCGAGTTCACGTGAAAAGATGTGGCCGATAGACTGAGAAAAAATTGTGAAAATCCAAGCTGTAAGAATGAATCACTGATTTATACCTCACAGCTTTTAAAGAGTATAAAATTCACCATTAAATGAGAAGCTTCAAATGAGAATTTAAGTATATGTAAAGTGAAAATGCTTTTTAAATATAGAAGTGTAAATAATTAATTTGTATCAACTAAAAAAAAAAATGCAGAAAGAAGCAGCAATTTTTCTGAATCGATAAGTCAAAAAATCTGTAGCAAAAAAAACTAGTTGTTTAATAAATAAAGAGTGAAGCATGGTGGCGGTTACCTCTCTGGGGCTGCAGTTTTGCAAATAGAGTTGGAGCTTTGGCCTGGATTAATGGTGTCCTCAATGCTGGGAAATACAGAAATGCAGTAATACAGTACTTATCCAACATGCAGGACCATCAGGGAGGCATCTGATTGCCAACAAATGTATTATTATTATAATTAACGACCTCAAACATACAGCTAATATAATTAGGAAATATCTTCAGCGCAAAGAAGAGCAAGGAGTCCTGGTAGTGGTGGTTTTAGCCCCCCTACAGAGTGCTGATCTCAACATCATGGAGTGTGTCTGGGATTACATGAAGAGACAAAGGGGAGAAGATCTCGGGTAAGTTCTCCAATATGTTTGGAACAATCTACCTGCTGAGTTTCTTTCAAAAACTGCGTACCTGGAAGAATTGATGCTGTTTTGCAGGGAAAGGGGGGGGTCTCACCAAGCATTGATTTGATTTAGATTTCTTTTCTTTTGCGCAGTATATTCTCCTGTAACTCTAAAATGAGATTTCGAAAAGTTTCTGGGAAGAGTTATAAATCGAGACCATCTTTCACCTCCAGTATCCTTTCCCTCTCGGGTAAATAGTCAACATTTTTGGCAGCTCTGTAACCTACTTGTGATGTGAAGGGGCGCTTTAGAAAAGAGCGCTGGAGCAGAGCTTTCAATTGCAAGCCAATGGCCAGATCATGAACTATTTCCTAAGAGAGGAAGAAAGCAAGAAAGACAACATTGATATTTTCGCAAGTCCAGAAAGACACACCCACGCATTAAAAATGATATGCTGTAGCTTGAACTTGAGGGTGGTGGTAGCTTGGTGGTTAATCCATTATACTTTGACTCTGTAGGTCATGAGTTCAAATCCCAGCCACATCAAGCAGCCACTCTTGGGCCCCTGAACAAGGCCCATAGCTGCTCATATGTATAACTGAGATAAATGTAAGTCGCTCTGGATAAAGGCATCTGCCAAATGCCACAAATTGGAACGGAAGAGAACTTGCTGAGCAACGAGATTTGTTAGAGCATCAATCTTGAACTGAACCGAGTCAGCAGCAAGGGCTCTAATGAACTTTAAAGCTTGATGAACCAAATTTTAGTGCGGGTCTGAGAGACTCTTAAGCTCTGTGCTATCTGTCTTGATGAAGCGTCTCCTTTGCGTCTCGAGCATGACTCAGCAAAAAACCTATCTAAAGTGGTAGTTTAGTGGTTAAGGCGTTGGACTTTGGATCCGAAGGTCGTGAGTTTAAATTCCAAGTCGCACCAAGCTGCCACTCCCGGGCCCCTGAGCAAGGCCCTTAAATCTTGCAAAATTTCTGAGATGAAAGTACCTGGATTTTTTTCTCCTTTCATTTTTCACATCTTATAAATAAATTAATGATATTTGACAGTTGTGCAGTGCCATATATCAAGTAAGGACATCACTATGTACTTCGTTACTGTACTTACATTTTTGCATACTTTTTGTTTTTTAACTTTAACTCCAGTTATAATTCAATATAGGTTTATTTACTCCACGATATTTGAATCGATAACAACCGAAAACCAATTACATTTTGCTTATTTGTTCTGCAAAAGAGGCGAAGTTTACTTTAATGAATGTGTTGTGATATTTAAACATCTCTTTTTTAAAAGATTGCTTTAATACTTTGTCTTTTTTGTTTGATCGTTTGTTTTATTCCCGCATGTTGAAGAGGATGTTGTCACAAATCACAATATCATCCGCAAACATCATAGTCCATGGAGACTCTTGTCTGACCTCGTCCGTCAACCTGTATATTAACCTTGCAAACAGGAACGGGCTTAGAGCTGATCCTTGATGCAATCCCATCTCTACTTTTAACCAGTCTGTTATCCCTTCTGCACCCTTCACTGCTGTCACACTGTCCTAATACAATACCACAACTCCTCTCCCCTGTGAAACTGATCTACCGATATGTAAAAGAGCATTTAACAATTCTTTGCACTCTTTTAAACTTTTTAAATTCGTTCAACTGGTCTACCACTGGCTACACATCCCTGCAACTTTAGCTGCTGGACTTTTAGGTGGAATTTCATTCCGAGACCCGCTGCTAATATGGACAGCAACCGGATTTGATATACAACAGCAAACCATGCACCTTTTGTTCTAAAATTGTAATTGAAATCCTTAAAAAGGGGTCAGTTATTTGTTATATCTCACGAGTGTGAATAAAAGCCAATGGATGTGTAATGTGACTATTTCAGGGATTTTTTTCCCCCTCAGCTCAGGCACCAGAATCAATTATTCAGATTGTATGCCAAACCACCAAAATACATGAAACAGCTCATTCTGTAGCTGGAAGTCATGGCTGACCTCCGCCAGCCTCCAAACACCCCTCTAATACAATCACATCCACTTCTTTTGAGGGTTCCTGTAAACCTTTGGTCTTTTGACTGAATCGTCTTGCTTCAATTATCTATTAAAGATCGTTCGGCAGACCAGCACCTGAGCTCTGATGCCAGCCTGAGTCATCAATGATTCAGGAGGCCTAACAAGAAGATTTCAGCCTGGCAGCTGCCTCGCACTTCTGAAGCCATGCAGCTGGATCTCGACAGGATGATTGTCTGGTAGATGCGCTCATGTTCTTGTAGCACAGTGGACCCATGTCAGACAAAGCACAGGTTTGAATTATTTGTCCTTATATGTTGTCATTAATATTGTAACAACTAATTTGTAGGTATTTAATTAATAATAAGTAATTCATTGTAACATTCATTCAATTGCTTATTCATTATGGGTATATTTTATACAATAAAATATGGGAGAATACATATTTATATTAATTTAAAGGTTGATTAACATCCCAGTCCACATTATAGTCTGTTGTAACCTCCACTCTTCTGGGAAGATGCTCCACTCGATTTAGAAAAATATTTATAGATGTATTTTCTCTGGGTAGATTAATTTTATCTGGGCATATCATGTTTTTGTTCATTCCGTCCTTTCTGTTTTTCACTTGTGTTCTATGATGGTGATGTCTAACGCCTGTGCCTGGATCTAAAAAGATGTATTCAAGCCCACAAGAAAATCTACGCTCGGCTTGGCTAAGCCGCATCTCAAAAAAACAGATATTTCTGCTTTGCTGATGACCGAACTACCCTGAGGGTTCATCCTGCGTGGCTTACGGCAGCCAGCTTTAGGTTTCTAAAAGAGTCTTTAAAGAAGAATTTTCTTTCTTTTCAACAGAAGCTAATGTCATGTGACTGTAAGCTGCTAATTTTTGTGTGTAGGCTCATTTCCTGACTTCATCCATGATCAGCCAGGAAGTTTAGGAGACATGAATGCGTTTGTATTTGTTTTTGTTACATAAGGTTTTGAGTAAGCTTTTTTTTTTTTTTTTGGCTGTAATCCACCCTGAAATTTGGTCTGGATTTTGTACCTATTTGACACCACCATATATATATATATATATATATGGAAAACATCGCAGCGAGATGAATTTTGTGTAAATATCACATTTATAGTAAACACTGTAGTACAGTCCAGTACTGTAGCGTAGCCTATGCATAGTTTCTCTGCTTGTTTATTGGTTTAAGTGTCCTACAATGTCAAAAAAGGGGTGGGGTTAAAATATACATCACTGCATTCTTTAAATCTTGCAATTTTAAGATGCTATGGCTATACATCTTGTCAAGTAGGTATTGGGAAATGTAGCCATAATGCAGGCATGACTTTCTGTCAGGACTTTAAGAATCAGGCTGATATATGCAGCAGCTTCTGACAGAATACAGTAAATGTACCTCCTGCAGTGATGGAAATAACCATCACAAGTCAAAAACCACAATCCAAACTGAATACATTACAATACTGTGATGTGCTAGCGTTATTAGGTCCCCATGGTTACCAATGGAGTTTATAGACGGTCCATAGAGCTATGGAGGTCTATGGGCCAATGGATGTCCATGAACCAACAGTGGTCTATGGACCAGTGTAGGTCACTGGACCAGTGAAGGTCTCTGACCCAATGAAGGTTGATAGATCTTTGTGGGTCTTTGAGATAATGCAAATCTACAGACTAATTGAGGTCTATGAGCCAATGAAGGTCAGTAAGATACTGTTAATTGATGGATATCTGTAGGTCAGTGGGCCAGTGTAGGTCTATGAGCCAATGTGGGTCAATGGACCAATGTAGGTCTATGACACAATGTGAGTCTATGGACCAATAAATGTCAGTGAGCCACTGGTAATTGATGGACCCATATTGGTTAGTAGGACAATGAAGGTCTATGAACCAATGTAGATTAATAGGTCAATGGAACATTCAAGTTGGTATTACCAATGATTAAAAAGAAAGTAGAACCACAGTCACCATACAGTAAACAATATAAAATAAAATGACAATATAAAATAACCCTTTTTCTATAATGGAAAAACTGCTACCTATTTATCCAACTGTTAAAACTTACTGTACCTTTCGTGAGGTTTTCAGAAGTATTTCAGGGAGTTTCTATTCAAAGATTGACAGGGGGCCAACACTTATAGAAATCCAAACAGGACTGCAGGATTCCAAACAGACCATTACAATCTGAATAAGATTTACATCACACACATTTTTTTACTAGCGACAGTATGATTTACTGCGTTATCAGTTCGCTTTATTATCTTTCCTCGATTCTGTTCCTGCTTCTCAGCAGCGTTCGAGTTTTTGACTACATCATCATGCTAAAGTAGGCAGAAAAATGACATTTATTAATAACAACAGTCACACAATTTCCTCCTAACCTGGGCTGTCACTGAACCAAAATGCTGAGGCAGAAAATACAAAAAAAAAAGAAGAAAAATAAAATAAAATGAAAAAAAAAAGAAAAAACTGGCATACTGTGACAAAAAAAATGCCTTTCGGATGTATTTGAAAATCTTTTCTATCTTTTGAAAAATTTCAGCCTATTCAGAAAGTGGTTGATTATGAGAGATTTTGTGTGCAAAGAAGGAAATAGGGAAAAAAAACTATCTGCAATTGAACTGTGTGTGTGTGTGGCTGTGATTGAGTGTGTGTGTGCATTCATTCTATGCGCTTTGAAACGTCATCATTAGAATAGAACAAGCGCTGTCGAAATCCCACCGGATTTTGTTTCCTCCAGTTGTTGCTTTGTGGAAACACTTTTATCATGAGACATGCAGTATAAAAAAGTCAGCATGTCAGCTTTATGACACAGGATTTCAGTAACAGAAACTGGTAACCAGTGAGATGGAAAATATGCTATAATAGTAAATATTAGTAAATAATTGATAGTAAATAATTGATAATAGATTAATGAAATCCAGTGTTTTCATTTACATTTAGTCAAGTTGTGAGATAAAGTTTTCCAAATCAAACAAAAACAGATTAACAGATGCTTCAGTAATATCATGATGATGGCATGATGTAAATGCTAGTCAACTATATGGAACCAAGCGTATTCACATTTTGGCTAATTTACATTACAACACTAGCTGCAAATAAAATACCAGAGGTGTAAAAAGTACCTGAAAATAATAGTTGAGTACAATTATAGGTACCATACTGCAAAATAATGCAGCTCAGTTATGCAGTAGCAGTGCTTCAGGTACTATTGACACACATCTTTTTATAGGGCGCCGTTACTTTTGCAAACTCAAAATGCTTTTAAAAAATTGTCTGTTATGCAACATACGCAGGTTGACGTTACTGCGTCGAATGTACACATAATCAGGAACTGGAAATAGCTAGCAATGTTTTATATATATATATATATATATACACACACACACACACACACACACACACACACACACACACACACAAAGTACACTAGACAGTGGGAAGGTAGAAATCTGTCAGGCAGCAGATACAGACTCAAGTGCAGGTCCACAAACACTTTACTGTGAAGACAAATTCGAATCGATGAAGCAAAATCCAGGTCAGAAAACCAGGTGAAGGTCAGACGCTGAACAAACAGTAGATGCACTTCAGTCGGCTCCGTAGTTCAATAGTCGGGGCACTGATCGGTCATTCAGCCCTTTTTGGAAGGAAGTGAATCCTTCTGATCTGCTCTCTCCTACAATGTAGCACAGGAACCAGAGAGCTTGCTTGCTATGATCTCTAACTGGAAATGACATCATATTTTCTGAAGCTTTGCAAATGTTCTATAAACACTCGCTTACGTTAGCTTTTAAAAAGGTATTTACGGTTCTACCGTAGAAATTTAGCGATTAGCGTTTTTTTTTTTTATCCATTTGCAAGTCTACATTAGTGCTGTATTAAGATAACAAATGGATATGACATAGAAAACTAGAAAACCGGGTTTTCGATGAGTGATGGAGAAATCAGAAGCTTTGTCCCACCTGTGGGTTATAAATACCAGAAGTCTTACAGCGTGAGTCATAGTCAAGACAATGGGAATTGAGCCATCAATCTTCCAGTGTGTACTGAGCTTCATTGAGATGCACCTGGAAGCTTGGGCTGGGACAAAAATCACTTATACGAGTATACGAGGATATAAAACGTAAACACGCAGCAAACCACCAATCAGGATCGAGCACACGCTCTTTTTTACGCTTGTTTTGATTGGTGGAATCTACCGTACGTAGCACCAACATCCAGTTCAGGGTCGGTTCAACAGCAAGCAGAACATTGAGAGAGAACATTGAGAGAAACTCCAGACTCTGATTGGCCACAGCAGCCGTGACCTCATTTGCGGAATTTATTTTGAAGTAGTTGAGGAGGTTTGGCCTTATGATCATTAGATCATTGTGCTGAGAGTAACAGAGTCTTTTTACATAAACTGAGTTGATTAAGCAAAGAGTCTTGTGTCCAAAATAATAATAGGAACTTTGGATACTTGGGTGCATTTGAAGGCAAATACTCTTCCAGTCATTAATCATGGAAAGTAAAAAAATCTGTCAGGCACATTAAAAAATTCTTTTCACATTTATATTTATAGCATTATCATTATAGGTCGTATATATAAAGTAATTGGGAGAAAACCAGTAGTTCTATATGAAAGCATACATTGTGCACCCCCATATAACCAAAATGGTATGACCCTCGTTTCATAACACCTCTGCGAAGATTCGACTGTGAGACTGGTAGTCGATTCAGGCATCTTCGACTACTTGAGGTGGCCAGTAGGTATAAATGAGGGCACTAGGAGTTTAAGTTTGAAGCCAGTGTGGCGTTGGGAGATGTGTATTGTACATAGACGGTCATTTCAAGCCCTTTAATTAGTTCGGTCGCATCGTATATTTAATGAGAATCAAGATCTTAGTAGACGGCATATTGCCCCCTATTGTGACATTTACAGACCAGCAGGGAGGAGGTGATATTTAAATTCAAATATATTTACTTTGCACCATCATTTCCCATTCAAGGTGAATCAGCAGAGGGTTTTTGTATAACTTCATAAGGAAACAGGGGAATAAGTTAAGATATTAGATGTCAGGACGCACGTTCTGGCAGCAGCAAAGCGAGAACGGTTTCAAACAGAACAACAATCGTAAGCGCTCGCAGGCACAAAACAGGCACGGCGAGGCAAGGCGAGGGGCAACATGCGCCCTGCTGGAAGAGAAAGGTCAAAATAAAACTAGAGACGACAAGATGAGGATTTCTCCAAAGAGTGAGAGGGGAGAAAAGCCTCGGGGATCTCCCTTTTATTTTAAAGCTCAAAACATTTCTGTTCTCTCAACGCTTTCATATTGCTGCTGAACCTGCCGGATTCAACCGGATGCTCTATTTCTGCACTTGTGACTCACCTTCTGCTGCTATGGACGGCCCCTAAAGATTTGGACTTTTCCAGAAAAGAGATCCAGCCCTGCTTCAGGGTGCCTGTAATTAAGAGTAATTAAGCTGACTGTGGTGGTCCTCGCTAGGAGTATTTCTAGGACTGTTCTTTAATAGAATACACCTTTGAATCTCACACTTTTTGTCTTTACTTTTCTACACCAGGATAATGATTTATAATTCCAACATCACAGAGGAATTCCCTTATGAATCGAGTTCATCTTAAGGTTCATCTTGAGATATCTTCAGGGAGATTGTCCTTGCCACTTACCACAGTCCCCTCTGGTCTGTTCTAAGCATTTTCTACTGTTAAAACGACCAAAAAAAATTTGATTCCCACTGCAATATTCGAGACGTTCTTAGCCAGTTGTACCGCCATCATGCTTCATAACGCGAAATAAGGAACCTCATATTTTGATGGATATGCTTGTAGTAAGGGATGGTAAGATTCAGCGATGCATAATTTAAACTTTACAACCAGTTTTTCCATGGATTAAGTTGAATCAATGAATGAACTGTTACACCATTATATTCCATTAATAATACAAATGTCTTGGTGTCACTGACAACCTTTAAATATACAGTATGTTTATTCCCACTTTCAGCCGTGAGATAAACAGGAATAGGTGTTACTGACAAATCGTTTGATGTCTGACCAATCTAGAAATCAGTTTGTGGAAGATGAAGATGAAAAACTGTAAGATTTGTACTGTAGTTATGAAAGTAACATCTCCATTGGAAAGACTAAATTGAGAAAAAATCCAGGCTTCCTTTTACCTTTGTAAAGTTTTTTGGCGTAATAATGGGCTGGTTGCTTCATTGATTGCCATTTCTGAAGGACAGCAATTTATTGGACTGACCTCTTTTTGCTTATGATCAAAAACTTACCAGTGATGATCATGTGACCTCTGCTGTTCATCACCATTTTGGGTTTAGTTTCGCCCTGAAATGTTTGTCCTCTGTTCCAGTTGCGAATGCAGTGAATTCGCTTGGGGTTGAAAGCATGGGTGATGGAATGAGTTGTTTGAATATCACCTGATCATCTGCTTTCAGCTATATTTCTCGGTTCAGCTACAGTTGTTTTTGTCACTTCAATGACAGGTTCTGTTTGTCCCTGGACATCTCATGGATACAATTCAGTCAGCTGTCACTTACACAATACGTTTAAATAAAACTGGGTATGAAATGCATTGAGTCAGGGATATTCAGACCGGTCGGCATAGACAGTTTCATTGAATGCTGGGTGAGGATTCTGTCAGCATTGATTACTCCACTGTTGTTCAGTTTTTGGGGGGAAAAAAGGTATACATTCTCCGTCCTGACTGCGTTTTTCTTGTCATTGTTTTCGGCTTGAGATTTGTGGGTCTTGCTTTGTTTTGTATAAAGTGTTAAATGGAAGATTGTTAGCATTTTGATGGGAATGAATCAGACTAAAATCAATGTCCATATTGTTTTCATGATCATATTTAACTGATCCAAAAGCTTGTGTGATGTTTCATTACTTTGGGGAATATGAGGAATTGATTTTTTCGACTCGGATCAATCCGCAGTTACCAAATCATTATCCGGCGATTCCAAGAAAAGAATCGAGAGCATCTGTTAAAAAAACTAAAACTAATGATTGTTTATCTTTTTTTTTCATGTCAATGATCTGATTACCTGTCAGTTTTAGTCAGCATGATGATCTATCATCTTACTGCAAACCTTTCATATTGTAAATATATGAATTTGAAATAATTTGCAACTTTTTATGTCTGTTATACAAAAGAACTAAAAAAAAATGACAAAAGACAAAAACTAGAAAAACTAAAATTAAGAATAGGAAAAAATGTAAACTTTACACAAATCTTTTACAGCCAGAGAATACAAAACAATCAACTTTAATAGAGAAACAATAAGTTCTTGTTGATCAAACGAGAGATATAATGGGGCAGACAATAAAATATGGAAGTTCCATGAATTAGAATTAATTTTTTCTTGTTTTCTTTTGATCTCAACATACCAAATTTCTTTGTCTGTTATCATGGCTTAATTTTCTTCTTTTCCTTCTCCTCTTAAACATGCTCTTATGTGAAATACACAAAAAAAAGTGCTGAAAAAATTAAAATTCGTAAAAAAATTCATGAGGAAACAAGATGACAATAAAATTGAGTCATGTTAAAGAGAAAACAGATTTTGTTATGACAAATACACGAGAAAATTAAGTCGTGATCATGAAAAAAGGCAACGTGTGGCCTCTTAGAATTAAAAAATGTAGTTAACAGTGCCCTCTGGTGGTTTGGGGGACTTGTCAATGGCGGATGTGCTCTTTAAACACTCAAACATGTCAAAGGTGTGTTTGAATACCATAGCCAGATGGAGGAAGGATGACGACGATAAAGCCTGAGAGGGATGACATGGCCAAGGTGAGGAGATTGAGCTTGATTTCTCAGGCAGGGATGGAGGTCACCAACAAGATCCACTTTTGAAATACATTTAATGACAAGAATCATCGTTTTTGGTTTTAAAATGGACCAATGTTGCCATGGTGCATATATCTACAAACTGCTGTTGCAACTATAAATATTATCCCTATTGCAGTGGGGTTTTTAGTCAAAGAGCCAATTGGAAATCAACCCCCTGCAGGTACAAGTCATGCCACAGCTCTTAAAATATGGAGATAAGCCCTGTTTCTTCCCTGTGAACACCTTAGATAAGCTTACTAATAGAAAATAATTGGTTTAAGCTCAAATAGTTGCACTTGTGCAGTTTAATTGGTAGCATAAACCAATAATTGAAACAATTTGTGACAGAAATGAATCAATATAGACACACACATTCACATGTGTGAAATTAACAATTGGGGTAGCTCAACCTTTTAGAGGTATGCTCGAAGGTAAACATGTGGCACTGGTCATTAATCTTGCATTTCGGGCCCATGGGGTAGATTCTGTACACTTCAGTAAGCAATGAGCTTGAGATGTGTGTACAGAGCGAGACGGAGCTTTAATGTTACTACCAGGAGAGTCGGAGGAAGCAGCAGCATCTCCACCAGTGTCATTAGATCCACACCAATAGGCACTTTGTGATCACTAAGCTCCATCACCTGCTACCTAGAGACGTTGGCCAGAAAGATTCTGTCCAGACGACTATTTTCATTGTTTTTTATTTATTGGCAAGATAAATTTCCCACTGTGAAAGGCTCAGTCACTCCAGTGTTCTTTATTTCACATTGAATTCATTGGATTACTGCAGAGACAACAAAATGTTCCCTTTCTGAAACATTGATATCTCTGCTGGTATCTCTCAGTCAGCCCTAGATTTCCCAGAGCTGACACAATGTCCCGCTCTACCTCGAAATGATCACTTGTTATCAACCAACTGGCTTTCTTTACCTCCATAGCCGTTTTCTCCTGTAAAAAATGCAATCAGTTCTACGTTGGAGGAAACAAAAAGAACATGATCATTGACCACTTGATGAGGGGAACATTGACTGTTTGATGTTTACAACACTTTTTCTTTTCAGCCAATTTATTGGAAATCTATTCAACCACATTGGACAACCGCTGGGCAGCACATAAGGACACTGGAACGGTAGAGCTAAATAGATTTAATCACATAAATTTTTGTGTACTTTTCCTTTTTTAAATAGTTTTTTAAATCTGTAATTGTGCTTTTACTTATGGTTTGTTTGAAGTATTGTATTAATTATATTTTAATTTATATCTGTTCCTGGGTACCATGCAATCAGTGCAGTAGTTTTCTGGTTGTAATTTTTCCCTCTTGCATTATTTTAAATATTATTTTTATTTAATAATTTAAATAATGTGTGTGTGTGTGTGTGTGTGTGTGTGTGTGGGGGGGGGGGGTCACATCAGGGTAACTACTGCACTGATTGGTTGTTGAATGGAGAGCAAACTCGCTAAACTAAAAGGAAGAAACGTAGAGAAAGACAAGACAGACGCCAATGATGCAGACCAGCTGAAAGCGACACGCCATCGAATTCTTTACTTTCTTTATTACTCAATCTAACCTGTGTTTTTTTCTGAGACGACCGAACCGCAGCTCATAAGAGCTCGACTTCAAACCTGCGCAAGCATGTCGACCTCAGTCAATAATACCACATCTTTATTTCACATAATTGTTGTACTCTTGCGCTGCATCGATGTGTGACGTGCGTGTGAATGTTGCTTAGCACCAGGGGTTAAAAACTTGTGGCACAATGGCGCTAGCTCTATTAGCGATATCACGATTTATATTACCAGTGACATATGACGTGAATGAAAAGTGCTGTGTTTAAGAGTAGATATTATGATGTTGCATTAGATTTGAGAACGACTGTAGTGAAGGCAGTGACCAATCAGAGCGTTCCGATTCGTAGAAACGTGAAGTTGTTCAATGCGTGCGCTCGCTGTGAATCCTGAATCAGCGTTTGCAATTTTTCCCATTATCATAAATGGCATTATACATTTATTTATTTTTTTGCGACTAATGTTAAGGAATATAAAGATACATGGCTTTCTGTTGATTGTTGAGATCGTTCAGAATGTGTTCGCATGCTGTGTACAAAAAACACTTCTTAGTCCTTCCCTATTTACAAAGATCTTAATAAAATCAGCAACGATTGCACACATAAACCAGGTGTCCTTTCTGCCCTCCAGTGTATTTCACCTCTAGCTAGATGCACTCAAATTCTGCATTGTACACAAAGTTCTAGCGTAAACAAAACGAAATGTCCTTCCTCAGCTGTGCCAGCAAATCTAATGCCGTAAATGTTGCGTACAGCAGTAACGCGTGTAAAAGCATGCACGATTACAGACTCGCTCACAGTGTTTTTAGAGGGACAGGATGTTCTCAAGCGCAGTCTGGCTTTCATTAGCTTTCATCTGTATTCCTGAAGACATGGGGTTCGAAACTGGTTTAAAGCATAATGTTAATGCTGGGATTTATTTCTGTTTAAAATGCATGCTGCCATAGCAACAACTAGCTATGTTAGTAGTGCTCTTGTAAATGCTAATATAAACATGACGTGTTGTTTTGTTGGGTCTTAGTCAGTTTGGACCAGCTAAATTACAGGAATATAAAAAAAACCATTAAGAAAGATCGATATTTGTGAGAAAAAAGACTTTACGACTGGCAGAGGTGACACTGTTTATTTATTTTATACGCTTGGAGAGAAATGCGAGTCTCTCAACATGGGGAAAAATTGTTACTCCAATAGCCATTAAAACTAAATCTATTCTATTAAGATTTAGTTTTACTCAACACTCTAATGTGTGCTCAATAATAATAAATGATCACTAAGGAATAAAACACTCGCAGGTGTGCTGTTAGAGGAAACATAATCAATTGCAAGGTGGTGTGAGGCAGCAGATGTGAAGTCACTAACAATCCAGAGGCTGTTTATATTCCTTTATAACAGCTGTAAACCATTTCCCCACTATATCATTAATTATATTGAATTTAATAAGACAAAAAAACGCACCAATCATTTTACGGGGAAACTGGCAGCAGGGGTGTGGCCAAGCCCCGGTTTGTGAATAGAGGGCGGAGCTGGAGGGGATGAATGCGGTCCAAGGTGGCCAAGGACTGGACATCATGATGACTCCACAGTCAAGAATACTGGATCTTACATTATGTTGGCCAGCAACCAAAAACAGATGCAGATTTCCCCCGACAGCGATGTATTTGGGTTCACTATCATAGCTGACAATCTCTAAGCCATACACTTCAGCCAGGTTGTGAACAATTCTCTGAGTGGGAAACAGTGACTCCTGTTTAGCTGTTTGCCCATGTTTCTGCTAGTTCCACCAGATTCTTGATATTCTTTTCATCACTGATGAACTTTCTGGCATCTTCAGAGATTCTCTGTACTGTAATTGCAAAAGGAGGATGTAGTATTGAATGCGTTGATTGTCGGATCAACCTGGAAACCTTCCTGGACATTCGTGGCCAGGTTTCACTGGGTCCATGCTGGAACATGCCCATGTAGGTTCTTTAGGTTGTTTTTTATTGTTGATTCTGCCCATCTGTGGATCTATTGGTGGACAACACAACACTATGCTGGACAACACAATTTTTTTGACAGTGGAGCCATTATTGCTTTCAGTCCTCTGCCATTTTGGACCACATTTGTCTCCATCAGCTCCACCCTCCATTCACAAACCTGTGCTTGACCACACCCGGGCTGCCACACCCTTTCCTGCAGTGGAAACCCAAAAAGTGACACTAAGACCTACAACACATTACATGATCCGACATTGTTGCACAAAACAAAAATCTACAATCTTAACCATAGTAAAGCAAACGTCTGGATTTTTACCACCTCTTTAATCGTCCTTCGTCAAGCTCGTAATGTTTCTTACCAACTTCCTTAACTCATGAATAGTAAGGTGATTGTATATCTGAGAGCATTTCTGATGTGTTATTGCATTGCGGTTGCAGCCGCACTGGTGAAAAGCATTGTCTTTGAAAAGGGCTACATTTATTCTCTTTGTACTGACCGTGATAAATTATGGAGCCACCTGTGTAAAAAAATGAGAAAATATGCACTGTTTTTTTTGTTGTTGTTGTGCAAAAGAATAGAAACTTTACAATCATTCGTAAAAATATATGAATTTGTCATTTCCTAGCATTAAATACATTAGCAGCAGGTACTTTAAATTCAATAGCTTGCGAGCTGGGACCTCCATAGATGGGACATGACACAGATGCGCAGATGCAGCACATCGCATCGAATTAAGATCTTGGGAATATGAAAGCCAAGTCGACACTTTGAACTTAGTCATGTTCCTCAAACCGTTCCTGAAGTGGCAGGAATCATTATATTGCCAAAAAAGAGACCAGTGACATTATTATAATTCAAATCAATTCAGTTTTATTTGTAGAACGTTTTTTACAATAAACATCACTCCAAAGCACCTTTACAGAGATACATATGTTATGAAATATAAATGTATATGTTGGTGCCTATTTGTCTTAGAAATTGTATCCTTTTACGAACAAACCAGTGGCAACAGCAGCAAAGAAAAAACTCCCTGAGAAACCAGACTCTAAAGGGAACCCGTCTTCATCTGGGTGGCCCAGAATATCCATTCATTACAGTTCCATCATTGTTCAGTCATGGACACTTGAATGTAAACCTGTCCTAAGCCACTGCAGTAGACTGTTGATGTTAATAACAGTCCAAATCCATCCTCATAGTTCTTGCAATGCTCTTATCAGATCTTTGGGCTTTTCATGTTGAACCATCCAAATGAAAATGAGATAAAACTAGAGAATGATTAGAGAGTACTTAAAAGCCAGGACACCAAGTTTCCAGCAGAACATTGTCCACAACATCACGCCTTTTTCTTTCCATTTCCATTTATGCTGTTTGGCAGACACCCCTTATCCAGAGCGACTTACAACTGAGCAGGGGAGGGTTAATGCCCTCCTCAAGAGCCCAGAAGTTGCAGCTTGGTGGTGGTTGTATTTGAACTTGTAACCTTCAGATCCAAAGTCCACTGAGCTCCCACCTCTCATTTCCTTATAATGCATCCTGGTGCAATTTAATTAGTCTAAATAATAGCTCCTGCTATTTCTATAGACTGTGCACTTTAAAAAAAAAAGAAGTGAAAATGCATACGTTGAATGCTGTATTTGAATCTGACAAAAAAAAAAAGAGGGATGTCAGTATTAACCGAATAATCAAAACATATGACTCTGGAAAAGCTCCCAGTGATGAATTGATGCAAATGAAATGAAATTTGTGTTTAGAGGGATGTTGCTTCCTCTGTGTGTGGCATTATGATCTCTCACTGTAAAAGTTTCTATCCTCCTCCCAGAGAAACAGGGATCTATATTATAACAGGAAATGACTTCATAAAACACAGTATGTACAGTCAATGCAATGCTTTCATAGGCTCTTGTTGCTTCCACATGGTTCATTATTCTAATTTACTTTAATAACATTAAGAAGGGAGTAAGGAATAATTACTAAACTGTACACTGAGGTGCATTTAAAAAAAATAAAAGCAAAATAACAACCGAACGAGACGATCTTTTAGAAAATAAACGCGTCATTCGTTTGAGCTGTAATAGGAGTGCATCTAATTTGCTAAGTTTAACAGGCTCATCTTTCCCACCATGATATTCCTAATCAGAACGCTTCGCTAATTACAGTCATTGAAAAGGAAATTGCACGTGTTTATCTTGCATCAGGAAAAAAAAGGTTTATAGACGTCGATTTGGCAAGCTATATGTACGACGAGATATATACACAGGTAGTCTTATACTTACGATGGAGATACGTTACGACGACCCCATCGTAAGTCCAAAATATCGTAAATCGAAGATGAACTTGAACGAACTGAATGATTTCTTCCATTAGTCGCTTCTTGTCCTTTATAATCGTCGATAACATTGAGTGTGATAACTGGGTAACACGTGCTATAACTGTGACAGCTTCATGCTGTCTCAGATTTTCATTTTCTGAAATAAGGATGGTTTTCCTCTTCTTTTTTTACTAGAAGCAGGAGACATACTGAGGCACTTGGAGGACATGCTTTTATCAGTAAAATTAATGTTTGAAACTGTTTGAAAAAATGCACAAAATATTTGATATTTATCGTCATCGTAAGATCTAAAAATTGTGAGCCGGAAAATATTAACCATCTGTATTAAGATAGATAGATAGATAGATAGATAGATAGATAGATAGATAGACAGACAGACAGACAGACAGACAGACAGACAGACAGACAGACAGACAGACAGACAGACAGATAGATAGATAGATAGATAGATAGATAGATAGATACCTCTAACCTCTAATAGGACCATAGACCTCTAATACACTGCGTTATACAGAAATCGCTTAATTCCACTAAACCCTGTGATCCTTAACCAAATAAAGCACTATTTCAAACAGAACTTTTGGAAACAAAAGGAAAAAAAAGCAAGTCCAGTGTATCACAGAATCCACCAGTTCCAAAAAAACACCGCATTTTATACAGTACAGACCAAACGTTTATATATATTATATATACAGTACAGACCAAAAGTTTGGACACACCTGCTCATTCAAAGAGACACCTGCTCATTTTTCATGACTATGAAAATTGTAGATTCACACTGAAGGCATCAAAACTATGAATTAACACATGTGGAATTATATAAATAACAAAAATGTTCACTGAAAATATGTCATATTGTAGGTTCTTAAAAAGTAGGCATCAAGAGAATGCCGAGTGTGCAAAGCAGTAATCTAAGCAAAAGGTGGCTACTTTGAAGAACCTACAATATGACATATTTTCAGTTGTTTCACACTTTTTTGTTATGTATATAATTGAATTAAAAGGTGTGTCCAACCTTTTGGTCTGTACTGTATGTGAAGTCGATAACAAACGTCGTCTAACTAAACACAGACATAACAGTAACTAATAGCAGCAGACAAAACATCAACACACAGTGAGCCATAAAAGCAGCAACTCTGCGACTACAAAAAACACTACTAGCAGCAGATGTAACACCTCCTCCCCCTCAAACATGGAGAAAACATGCACAAATTGCATGTTTTTGACAAATTGAAAGAAGACTAAAATATACACATGTGAACACTCATACACACCTAAACACAAATAATGTTCTAAAAACCTCAGTGGGAATCACAGACACCCAAATAAAATAAATATAAAAAAAAAAATATATATATAATCACACTACTTTGTTTAAATTGCTTTAATAAAACTTCACTTTAGTTATGAATCAAACAAAACTCCTGAAATAAAAACACCAGTAACAGCAGACACAACATCATCATACTCTCGAACAATAAAGCAGAGGTGAGCTGTACTTTAAAGTGCTGTTCCCGCATCAGAAGGTGTCGTCTTGTGGTCTTTTCAGGGTCTCGGGGCCAGGCTGAAGCCATCACGTTGGAAGGAAGAACGCTCATTCATCACCCTCCAGTGACTAATGCAGGTGCCGCTGCCTCCTGACAGCCGCCTGAGTAACAGCCAGACACCGACTGAACCCCCTCAAGAGCCCAATAGGCTACATAAGCAAACTCAATGCAGCCACATTGCAGGAGTAATAGCTTCTTTCATTTGAAGACCAATTTTCTTGGAGCTCCATCCATCCTTCCCAAGGCACTGTGATGTCTGATTTGACAGTCAAAGAGTTGCCATGTATTACAGCGCTCTAGTAATTGGTGTAGTGCAGGGTGGGGTCGGGGGGCTGCCTAAACAGCCCCAAGCTGAGGTTAAACTCTTGTGGAGTTTTGAAATATATTCTTTCTCTATAGGTTTGGGTTTCCTTTGGGTTCTTCTGTTGTGACTCCAGTAAAAGTGTCCCTTTAAACTTTCACTTGAATAAAAGTGCAAAAGTATTTGCCTTCAAATGGACTTAAGTATCCAAAGTCGTCCTATGATTTATTACGGCTATGATGTTCCTTTTATCATTTTTTTCACAAGACTCTTTACTCAATCAACTCAGTTCATGTGAAAAGACTCGAATGTGACTCTCAAGTGGGGGGAATTTAATAATAAACAATATTCCCAGCTAATGGTAGATTAATGCTAATTCGGGAAGAAAATGGAAGAAGGGAAATGTGTTGTGTTTTGTCTGTAAGAATGCTGTTTAATGAATATTCAAATGCATATTTAATGAAGAATGCATATTTAAATTATAGTTTAAAAGTATAGTAGTTCTTATCTTTTAGTCTGCATAGTTTTAACTGAAGATTTGATCCGGTTAGGTCAAGAAACTTTGTGTCAAATAAGCCTTTTTTTTTTGTTTGTTTTCATTACAGACACATTTTTCATTGTTAATGGCCAGACGTTCATGCTGCTACGATGACATTTCTTAATGTGTGTGTGTGTGTGAGAGAGAGAGAGAAAGAAAGCCTGGAAGGGTTTGAGATACAAAAGGTGTAAACATCAAATCTGGCATTTTGGTATATGTGAAATTGTTTAATATGGATTGAGAGCTCGTAAAGGCAAGAAAATCCTGGCGTGACATTTCGAGATTAAATCTCCTGTCGTTTGAAGACGATTAAAAAAAGTTGTCTCTGTTTTGTGTCATACAATGCTTCCTGTCATGTGAAGAACATGAGCTTGAATCATCAGGGCGCCATCACCATCAGAGATTCTAATCCCTGGTTGGGAAAGTGGACATTGTTTTGACCGCTGTTCTTCAAACTCACCCGCCTCAGGCTTTTCAATCTTTAAAAGGCATCAGATGAATATGTGTTAAGAGCTTTGGGTAATATTTTAGTATTAATATCAAGTTTCAGAACAGGGGAAAAGTGAGATCTCAGTGATTTTTGCCAACGTTTTTGGTTCCAGACAGTCTGTGGCTGTGTGTTTGTGTATTTTAGAAACTTTTGATTTCCTGGCATCATTCGTTCATTAGTTGCATCTCTTTGTGTGCTGATCCTTTGGGATCTTCTGGGATCAGAACGGCATGAAAATGCAAATATCTTTTTAGCAAACCTGTGAGCAGCGATGTCTTATCGATGAGGGAGATCAAATGAGAACGGCCAGACTAGTTGGAGCTATTAGGAAAGCTACAGTAACTCAAATAACCACTTTAAACAACCAAAGCCTGGCTGAATACTTAAACCACAAAGTCTAGTACTAGTTTAAGTGGAGTCCAAGGTTTGGGGAATATTTTGTTATATGTGATACATTCGGTATCTTCATTCTCACTGCTCGGCAATACAACAGAAAAGTCATGTGACTGAAAACGCTTGGAACGGTCCTTTTCTCTTTTGCTAGCACCGAGGGTATATTTACTACTGTAACATGTTTATTTTACCTGCAAACATTTACATTTAGCAGACGCCCTCATCCAGAGCGACGTACAAAAGTGCTTTGAGTCTCTAGTAATAAATAAATCTACACTGGTACACAAGATTACAAACTTAATATAAATATAACCCTAGAATTCTTCAAACTTGGAAAGTGCTAATTTTAGTGTTTCAGGAAGAAGAAGGTCTTCAGTCATTGCTTGAAGATAGTCAGGGACTCTGCTGTACGGACATCTAGTTGCCAGAACAGAGAAGAACCTTGAAGTGTACTTACCTCTCATTCTGAGAGAAGGTGGTACCAGTCGAGCAGTGCTGGAGGATCTCAGACAGCGTGGTGCAGTGCGAGATGTGATGAGGTCAATGAGGTAGGACTACATGACTATTGTGTAGCTTCAAAAACAATTTATGGTTTGTATTAGTTGTCTCCAGTCTGCCATCTTGTATTGACTGATGAGTCGGAGTAGGAAAACCTGTTAGCTTCATGTTTCACATATGAAGCATGTGTTAGCCTTGGGCCTGAAGGAAATCTGCCATCTGCCCACCATTGTGCCAACAATGCAATTAGATGATTCCATATATATACATATGTGTGTGTGTGTGTGTGTATGGACACAAACAGGACACTAGAGACCAAGCAAAGACTGATCCAAATGAGCAATAGACAATTTCCCCTTCTCTTTCCTAAAGCAGATAGAGATATTTCAGAGCTCTTCAGACACCACTGATGGAAATGACTGAAGCAATCAAGATCACAATCAGTACAATAACACAGGGGGAAAAAAAATTACACTCCATTCACCTAAAGAAGCTTGGATGAAATGGGAAATGAAGACACTCGCACTGTATAGAAGGACGTGAAGGATGGTTTGTTCGTCATTGTTGCCTTGACTGGCGCCGAGGGATTATTATTCTATTCAGCTGGTGGTAATTAATGATGTGTTTGATTTGTGATTGTAGTGGCTTTGAGACAGAGAGATGTCTGAAATGCAAAGTAGGATTGGATACGAGATGGCAATTAGATACTGTTAATCATTATTAGCTCCATCTCTACATGTAGACGGTATTTTTTATGCAGCTGCAGACTGATCCTGTCCAATCTGATAGGGTTTTTTTAATAAATTGGATTAATTATCATCTCTCTCTGCGTATATAAATATATATAGTGCAACGGTCACAAAACTTACGGTTCGGATCACATTGCGGTTTGAAGACAAAATATATATTGCTTTCCATTTATTAAAATGAAAAGTTACACCAAGGAAATGCGATTTGAAAGGTGCAGGAGGCTTTTTAAGTTCTTCTGCTCCTCCGCTAGTCGTTGTTGTTTGACGTCCCATGAACACGTGTAGTTACGAAGCAACTGTCGTTGAGATCGTGAGAAAAATAAAGATTAATCCGCAAATTAGTAGAAAAAACTTGTATTGTAGCAGCAGCAGTCATTTTTAAACCAGGTCCTCTTTTTTCCTCAAAAAAAAAAAGAAAGCCCTTTATTTAACCTTAAGGTTACGGCCTCAACTTGCAGGTCATGGATTTCACACCGAAGCCTTTAGCGGTGAATGCAATGGACACAATTTAACACGCCTCCTTTCACTGCAGCCACGGTTGTGCTGCCCGCATACATCATCTCTAACGGAAGCGTCGAATTTTGAACCTCATAAAATGACCCCAGGATTTCCGTGCATTTCTGTGGATTTCGTTTTTTTTCCTGTTGATTAAAACGAACTCTTTTAAACAGTTCTGGCCGCCGTTTCCTCACGAAGTCCAGTTTTTCCTAAAAAGTCCATCTTGGTAATGTCCTTGTGAGTGTATCTGCGACCAAATCCATTTTTTCTCTCAGGCATTGCGGAAGGAAAAAAAAAAACGGCTATCAAGTCCACACAGATATATTTACTGTACGCTTGTGCGGTTCGCTGCAGCTTGCGAGCTCTGTCTAGTGCGCTTTCTGTCCATCCAATTGAAGAATGCTGACGTTACTGTACGACTGCTAGGTGGCCCCAATGTTGCCGATTTGAAATCTGATTGGTTGAAGCAACAGCCTTCAAGCAGCATGTACTGTAAACTACAGATTCCTTTGACCCAACACTTGATGTGACGGCTGAAATATGATTGGATAGAAACGTAAACAGACACTACAGGAAGCAGTGCATTTGAGAGAAATGCTAGAAGAAGATTGGGAATACTTTAATACATATTTGTGGAATAATACATTAAAACTTAAGTCAGTGATTGTGATAGAGTTTAAAAAGAGAGAGAGTTTTCACTGGTTTAACCATTCACAGGTTATTTTCTTTGGTCAAATTATTAATATCAATATCACACCCACCCACAACTTACGTGCATGAAGACGAACAATTCCAGACATCAGTTTTTCACACACCAGCAAGGTGAGAAAACACAGACGAGATGGTATCATTTAAACGAAAACACAAACACAAATAAACAACCATACATGATTGTCTGATTGTAGTAGTCAGTAGTTGAAGAAGTTGAGGTTTTTGTTGGGAGTGACGACGATGGACAAGATTAGAAATGAAATTTATTAGAGGGACGGCGCATGTTGGACGTTTTGGAGACAAGCTGAGGGAGGCGAGATTGAGATGATTTGGACATGTGCAGAGGAGGGACATGGGGTATATCAGTAGGAGAATGCTGAGGATGGAGCCACCAGGAAGGAGGAAAAGAGGAAGACTAAGGAGGAGGTTTATGGATGTGGTGAGGGAAGACATGCAGGTAGTCGGTGTTAAAGAGGCAGATGTAGAGTACAGAGGGGTATGGAGACGGATGATCCGCTGTGGCGCCCCCTAATGGGAGCAGCCGAAAGAAGAAGATTGTAGTAGTTAGTGCGTGTAACACATTATGCAGTCCCTAGAGTAGCTGAAGGTCTGGCAGTAGCTCAGATCCACCAAAGAGATTTGCAGATGTACAGTAGCTTATGTGTGTATCGGTGCTATTCCCTATATGGCACTATAATATGAGTCTAACTTTGCAACACTCACAGCAATAGCAAACCATTATATTTTGAAAAACTCTGATTCTAAGACACTCAAACATAATTGAAATAAACCTTTTATCCAGACTTTTTTAATCAACTTTAATTTCACATTCAGCCACTGGAAATGTCCTTCTGCAAATGTAATGTTTGCCTTCGGTCATAGTGTTTTTGTCCACGCAATCTCTGTTCCCAAAGTGACTTTCAGGCTTCCTAAATTGTGCTCATTGTGCATGCATGATACATCAATTTACATCGAATCCGTCCCATATTTTATTACTTAAAAAAAACACCCGACTTGCACATTTATTAGGCCAAATAGCCAAAACAAACACGTGCACATTTTGCTCATGTGGAGACCCTCAGAGAAAATCAGCGTGCACAGAAACCTTAAGTAAATCAGGGCCTGAGAGGAGAACGGAGGAGAAAGAGGAGAAAGGGCAATGGGTATTGTGAATGTAGAGCAACGCTCCATATAAGGTTTTACCCTGCGGCGAACCTTCCGTTTCATCTGCAGGCACACTCTGGATCTCTCCTGAGAAAAGGCCTCTCGAACAGCATGGATCAGAAGACACACACATGCATATGTGTTTGTGTGTGTGTGTGTCCTCGACTGTGTGCTGAATTGTTGTTTACCTCTATTGCTAGATCTGTAAGCCCACTGCGATGTGAAGCCAATTGGACTGCAGGAGCCTTTAAAAAATTACTATTAGTAGAGCCAATAAAAAAAATGCTCACAAAAAGATTCGATAAATATAAAAACTAAATACCATTTGGTATTATTCTGAAGCTCCACTTGAGTCCAACAGCAGTTACATTTAAGATGCTTCGGGGCGATAGCCTGCGGTTTAGACAGACCTTTTAGATGGGGTTTCCAGGTTTGATCTAAAAGGAGCAGAATTGTAATCTCTATTTGAAAGAACTCACATAACATACCTGCCCCTCAGCAGAATGTCTTTCATATGCGAAAGAAACACGCATTTGTTCGCAAACTTATATATCTATAGACCCTTTTTCAATTTTACCTTATTTGTGGGCGGAGCTTAGTTTGAGACAGAATGATTTCATTATACGCTTTACTAACCATAGCTGTTAAGTTTAAACTTAACTTAGTTTTTTTCGTTTACGTTCGGAAATTTCTTTGGTCTAATGTTATGGGGTTCAGTTTTTTGGCTTAAAGTTTGTGAAACCGGGAAAAACCCATGAAAAATCCATAAATTAGCAGCTTCATTGTTGTTGTTTGTTTAAGCCGCGGGGTTTAAAACGTGGGAAAAAAGTAGCGGCTTATAGTCCGAAAAATACGGTGCACATGCTATAAATCCTATGGTATCACCCACATTTAGAAAACTCGATTTCACTTACCTTTGTGCCAAAAACTAATTCGTCACGATGTCTGTACTACTACTGCTGCAACTTCTAGTGTAGTCAGAGCGTGTCTGTGCCTCATGCTAGCGTGCTACTTACCCGTTAGCCACTATTCACCATGATAACACTGCGAGATACTTCTTTTTATTTCTCAGACAGAGATAAAGAGAGAGAGCGTGAGAGAAAGTCAAAGATTGAGAGATGACATTTAATCCCAAACTATTCCGTCGTGTAATTGTTGAACCGTTCACATCGACGAGCGTCTTCTCTTCCTCATCTGTAGGTTCTGCCGATATCACGTCCGGAGAGTACAATGACCTTGCTGGAAAAAATCTCGAACAGAAGTGACATTATGAACCGCGTCTCATTTGTGGAAAGGTCTCGAATGACTTTTCTTTTCCTAATCCTTTGCTAAAATCATCTTCCTGCCATAGTGTCTGGCATAAAATCGCATTGGTAATGTGAAATTTGGCTCGATGTTCTGGAGGGTCTCCAGAACATTCTGACCAAATTTGAAATGCGGTACTCCCTGCGCTTTAGTGCCACCTTCAGGACAATTTTGTGCCTCCTAACTTTCCAATCACATGCCTATATTACAAAGTCTTGCTTCGTGGTATCATGTAAACCACGGAAAAACAAACGCAAGTGCAGATAATTGACTTAATAAGGCATTAGCATTGTTTTTCTTGGTAATTAAGAGTGTCTGAAATAGTATTATTACATAATATATTATAATTCTTAGAATAATTAGGAACTTTATTGTCAGCCAATTTTGAGTTCCCACTTTACAAGGTCTGAAAAACTATTCAGTGCATATTGGGAGGTCTGTTGTTTTGCGCTAATGTCCTGAATTATCTAATAGAGTTTATGTTGAGGGTAATTACGTCGCCTGGTGACAACACCCGAGCAGCCCATCTGAAAATGAAATGCTTTGCCTTAGATGTTATAGTGTTCTGTCATGAGTTTCATCATTGGAAAAACATTAGCAAAATGTATAATTATTGATAAATGTATAATTTATTATTGCCAGGCTGAATCAGTGCATGTGCTATGCATGGGATAATAATAACTATAACTAACTGCCTGCATATGCATGCTGGCCTTTTCCTCAAGGTTGCAATGTGCCACTAAAACTGCAGCATCCTCCATCTTAAAGAATTCCTGTGCCGGTAAATCCAAAGTGAACACTTTATCTGAGACTGTTCTAAAGCTCTGAGAATGAAGACTCGTTTCACAACTGTACGAGTTTCTTTTAAATCTGTTTATGTAGACCATTTATTATAAAACTCCCCGGGAAAGTTGTTGCCATAGAATTGATACTAAATAAACTGGTGCACTGGTAGAAACCTTTCATCATAGATAGATAGATAGATAGATAGATAGATAGATAGATAGATAGATAGATAGATAGATAGATAGATAGATAGATCTAGATAGAAAAAATATTAGCTTCAGTCTCATGGATGGTTAAGGTTACGGCATATTTCAAGGTCGAAATGATCCTGTTATCAGAATATTATCACCACTTGTAAAATGTCTTCCAAGCCAAATTTTGAATCTGAAGGCCACACACGAGATGAATCAAATCTACCCTGACACTATCTGGCTAAGTGTAAAGAAGAGCGAAGAGTCTAGCAAAAGCCATTTTTCAGCCCCCGAGTTGAGCGAGAGCTATTTTGCAGCTGCCACCTTCACCTGTTCCTGTTCTCATACAGTATGTATATATCAGTTACTCAGTGTTTATCTCAGTCTATTCTGTCATATATCAGTGATAGAAAGTCCAAATCCTTGGCTTTGGCCCTGTTTTGCTTAAGAATCCAACTCTTTTTTTTTCCAATTGCAGATCTTTAAACCTATGAGAAATATGTGCAGACATTTATTTATTTATTTTTTTTGCTGTATAGTCTAAAGATGAATCGATTGCAAAGCTTTTATGTTTCTGTGAATTTCTTTCTGTGTCACTGTTGACATGCTTTCTGCAGCGATGAAATCTCATATCAACAGAGCAGGATGTGAAAAACAAAGCAAATGAAGCAAGAACAAACGTTCACAGAGGAAGATTTCCAACGTTCCAGGGTTTTCGGATCATGGCCCAGCGTTAGTCAAGACACGCAATAGCATGAAATGTAATAATCAACTGTGAATCCAGGAAAAGATTTTCTTTCTTTTTTTTTATGAGAGGTTTGTTTGAAGATATGACCAAAACAGTCTCATTTTAGTTCTCTAAAATGAGTCTAATGTCAATCCAATGCCAATTTTTTCCCACACATACCGCAGAGTAAGTTTTTGGCTTCTTTCTAGTTTTACTGAGTATCAAAGATAGAAGCAACTTTTACTCTTTGCTCAACTGCATTTATGATTCAGTATATATATTTTTTACTCCATTATATTTTAATTAACAATTATTATTTCCATTTTTCAATCCGTCAGTCAGTTCTGAATGTTTGGTGATGAGCAGCCATGGCGACTGTGGCCAGGAAAAACTACCCTAGATGTTATTAGGAAGAAACCTTGAGAGAAACCAGACTCAAAAGAGGAACCCATCCTCATTTGGGTGACATCAAGAGTGTGATTATCATCTTTAAACAATACAGAACACTGGAGAGTGAGAACAACATGAGCACTGGGGTGTGTGATTATGAGTGATGTTCTTTCTACAGATCATTTGTGGTTATGAAACTAGGAGCTACTGAGCAACTCATAAAACAGCTCAACATTTGCGATCATCATAAATCCAACACCAGCTTCTCCATGCCAGAGCCTTTAAACACTCAGAGGTCCAGTGTTCAAACTCTACATGAAGTGAAGTAAAAACGTGTGTCAAATCAAACATGCGGATGGTCCGCTGTGGCGACCCCTAATGGGAGAAGCCGAAAGTTTTTTTATTCCTTCTCTTTTATTATTATTAATATTGTTAATATTGTTATTATTATAATAATTATTATTAATATTATTATTAACATTTGCTTGTTTCAGACTGTTGATTATTACAGCTTTGTGCATATAAACAATAAAAAAATATACAAAAATATATATAAAAAAAATTAGCCAAAATTCTCCACCCAGTGAATCAAACTGGATGTTTACAAAATTAAAAAGAATGTAAAAGTTATTCTCCTTCAGCTGCTTCAGTTGTGTCACGACAGAGGATCATTAAAACATATCATTCATTTGGCTTTTTTTAAGCTGGATGTGTTTTCTAATGCAAAAGAACATTGAGAACCAGAAAGTGTACGAGACCCCAGTGAGCCTATACACAATTACAGCGGTAGCAGATACGAGGCATTATCCAAAACAGAGTAAGTGAACATTTAAGATTTATTTTACATGCATTTATAAAGGCATCTTCGGGGGTTAAAGAACATTTTGTCCTTCTGTTCAGTCAGAATATCAATAATGTTGAGTCATTCTGTGTTAACAGGCAAACCATCACTATCTCAGCAATCGATACATGGATAAACCTTTATTATGGTCCTGGGGAAAAGATAATCATTGGAAAGAACTTAGGTCTTGTGTCTAGTATTTCAGCTGAATTGCATTGGTGTACCTGTGGGTATTTTCAGTCATACATTGGTTCCCTGGTGGTGTAGTGGTTAGGATCACCGCTGCAGCCTGGGTTCGAGCCCCGGTCAGGGAACCAACCACAACCATTAGAGTTGCACAAGCCTTAGTGCACTCTTAATGCCGGTCCCAAGCCCGGATAAATGGGGAGGGTTGCGTTAGAAAGGGCATCCAGCGTAAAACATGTGCCAAATCAAACATGCGGATCATGAATACGGATGACCCGCTGTGGCGACCCCAAATGGGAGAAGCCGAAAGAAACTTAGGTTCCCTAGTGGTCTAGTGGTTAGGCTGCGGCGCTTTCACAGCTGCGACCCGGGTTCGATCCCTGGTCAGGGAACCAGCCCCAGTTGCACAAGCCTTAGTGCAGGTCCCAAGCCCGGATACATGGGGAGGGTTGCGTTAGGATGGGCATCCAGCGTAAAAACCAAATCAAACATGCGGATGATCCGCTGTGGCGACCCCTAATGGGAGAAGCCGAAATAATTTTTTTTACATTTGAGTGTTTCAACAATCATGTAATAAAATAGATTGACAAATTATAGGTAAAATCCGCATTTGTGTAAAAGTGCTGAGCCACTGAAAAGCCACCAGAACATTTCATGATTTATACGTTTTTTTTTAATGGAAACGTACTGGAGTGATGAACTCCAGATCATACCCTCAGCCCTGTCCACACACATTAATCCAAAAGTCTTCTGTGTTTTCAAGATCTGCAGCATAATATGTGATTTTATATTATTTACATCATGCTGAGTTCCTTCCTTTTGAATAGGGGGTAAAAAGGCGGGCAAAAGCCATGCCGGCAAATTGAATATATCCCCAGTTCCAATGGCTTCAAAGGGCCACCGATTCTTTTTGCTTTGATCTCCATTTGTCACCCATTTATACAGACTTCAGAACGAGTACCAAGTCTCAAGCGATGCATTTCATCACCCAGTGTTATTGCAGTTTCATCATTCATAAATAATGAACCCTTTAGTTTTTAATATTTGATGTGCAGGGCGCACGTCGGACCGTTATGTAAGGCGTTTAAGTCGGCGAATGGGAATTCCGACCGTTCCGGAAAAAGTCTATCCGATTTTCTAATGTAAAAAAAAAAGAAAAAGAAAAAGCTAAATAAATAAAAAAGAATAAAAGTATAAAGGTTATTACACATTTTTTCGAAGGAAGTATTATTTCACAAAAAAGTACAGATTTCGATATGTCCGTTTTATTTTATTGCACGTGTTCATATAAATGTTATTATTATTAGTATTATTAGTAATAATAGTAATATTACTACTAGTATTATTACAACTACTACTATGATTCATTTTATACTATAGTGCTGTTTAATTCTTATAAGTTTGAACTTTTAAGAAGGTGTTGATGTATATTCTATAACAGCAGCTCCAACAGAAGGGCCAGTTGCAAGAACTCACAGGTTCGTGTCACTTTTCAATCAGTACCCTTTTTCATCTTCTTCTTTCGGCTTCTCCCATTAGGGGTCTCCACCGAGGATCATCCGTCTCCATAGCACCCGTCCTCTACATCTGCCTCTTTCACACCAACTACCTGCATGTCTTCCCCACCACATCCATAAACCTCCTCCTTGGTCTTCCTCTTTTCCTCCTTCCTGGTGGCTCCATCCTCAGCATCCTCCTACCGATATACCCCATGTCCCTCCTCTGCACATGTCCAAACCAACGTTATTAAAGCTGTGAAAAGAAACGGGAGCAGGTTAGAAAACATTTGATAAAAGAAAATTCTTTTTGACATTGCATGAAATAAAAACTATGACTGGATAAAAACAAAAAAAAAGGATGTTGCTTCATATTTGTTTCATTTTTTTAAAGAAAAGAGTTCAATGGTTTTTATATTGAACATCTTATTGTGTTGCTTACTTTCCTCTTTCCTCTTTGTAGTCACGCTCCAGGTGAGGTCATCAGACATTTCAAGTCATAGTCTCAAATCCATGTTTTTGTTGTTGTTGTTCAAGTCGTAGGTTCATTAGCAGAAACTCTGTGGAAGACTAATGCTGGAATGGCATATGGTATGAGCACAAAACAATGCTATATATACACTTTCACACTTATTTTTAATATTAGCAAAAGTGCAAAGTAAGGAAGAATCCAATCCCAACCCTTCTGTCGATTACTGAGGAGGCTTGAGATCACATTTGACATTGGATTGGAAGAATGTCAGGATCAACTGCTCCTTAATCAAAAAGCACTGCCGTGTAGTAGTTTAGAGAAGATTGGCTTTTGTTGGAAAGAACGTGATGTCAGGTTTGAGATGAGCTGATTTTTTCCTGTATCGATGACTCGCTGTAATGGGTACTGAAAGTGGAAAAAAAAGGACTGGAAAACAAATGAATGGGAAAAAGAAGAACACACCAAACTCTATGTAAAGTCATAGCTATTCTCATTGGTGTCTCTTATCGGAGTCAAGAAAATTGTTTATATTACAGAAACGATTGGTAATAACAGCAAAAAATCTGCTCCTTTTTACCACATCGTGTTAATTAATAACAGCACTGCTCCAAAATGCGGTTTCACACCACAAATGTGTTGTCGAGTTCATTTTAATTCGAACGCCTCTGCTAACGATCACCGAAGCGCCACCGTGGCCATGCATCGTTTCATATACATATATCATGAAGATGATACTCTGTACAGCAGTTTGGATTTGCTCATTTTCTTTTGTTCCCATGGACACACAGCTCTGCAGTCATTCTAAATTAAACTGTCTACAATGCCAAAGGGGGAAAAAATAATATAAAGCTGGCGTAAAGATTATATCCCTAACACTATGCTTACATTTGCACAAAAAAGAGCACGATTTGCTATGACTTCTTATATAGATTCTTCTATTTTCATCAATTTCTTTCAATTGCCAGCTCATGATTTTGAAACTATAGTAGCTAGTTATAAAAAGGGAGAATTGAGCTTCCATACTGTGACTATCAGAGACTGTAAGTAAATGAAGTAAGAAATAAAACACTTGGCAATGTGCTGTTAAAGAGGATACAAAAGAATGACAGCGTGTTGTGATGCTACAAACATGAAGCAGAGTTAAGGGTCTTATTAGCGTCCACTTACACGATTTGACAACAAATCTTCGAACAATGAAATGTTGTGCTTTCTTTTTTTCATTTGTAGATACATGCAATGTTGCCACACATCAGAAAAAAATAAAGTTTTTGTTCGTTTATCTTGTAGCACAGGGGTTTTGAACCGGTGGTCCGCGGCCCCCTGGTGGTCCTCGGCGGCATTGCATGTGGTCCGTGACAGCCTACATAATTTCACTATTAAAATAACTTTTTTTCCAAAATTTTTTTTTCCAAACATTTCCAGAATATTTGCACATTAGTGGTAAAACTAAATTTGATTAAAAAAAATCGTAAAAAAATATTCAAACTGACAGGCTAGTTTTGCACCTATCAGGCCTATGCTTTGCTAACGTTGTGTTTTGCGTCATATACGTACACATTCATCTTGCGCACGAAATAGACCAGCATCTCGGAGTTAAGAAAACACATCATTCAGGTTTTATTGAATAGACGCTTAATAGTTTTGGTGAATTGAAATTTAGAGTGGAGCTTTTAGCTAACGTTTCTAACTAAGGTGAAGTTTGCTAGTCAGCACTAGCATGGATCGCTTTTTACAATAGTGGGCCGCTGATTACTTGTTAGTCAGAATGGTGGTCCCTGGCACGGAACCAGTTGAAAACCCCTGTTGTAGCAGATACAGTCATTCCCTCATCAGTTTGCTACAGGACAAAGTATATATATATAATATTAATTCCTCTGATTTGACTTGCAGATGGATATAAACAATATAAAAATGAATCAACACCACCTGACCAATCCAATTTGAGAAAATAATAGATATTAATAGAGCAAAATGTACATCTCCGAATCTACTAAGAATTCTATACAGTATGTATAATAGTACATTGGAAGTAGTGTAACTTCATTATATATATATATTATATAAATATTGCAAGGATAATCATGTGCCCTGATCATGTAGCAAGAAAGTCTTCAAATGTTTAATATCTCACTTTAAACATTAACAGTATTAGAGAGGAATAACTCAATTGGCAAAAAAGACCAAAAAAATTATGATTAAATATACGTTATCAAATACACTTGACATGCAAAATAATGGCTCTCCAACTATTCATTATATGACTGCTTCATTTTTTATTAACCTGTTATTAACATCTGCTGGGGATGAAAGTATGCTTTCTTTGGCAGACATTTTTTATTCTACTATAAGCCAGAGCAGAAATGCTCAGCTAGAAAAAAAGCTCAAAAAATATTGCTCTGACTGTGACATCAGCCACATTTTATGTTCCTTTGTTGACATTTCAGGTGTTGTATGCTGATGTCATGGGACACTTGCTTTAATTTTTTTGGTTTTTTTTTTTAGTGTAGCACAAAGACCTGATTTTGGTTTGGTTGGTTTATTAGACAGCTGCAGGTGCGCATGGAACCTCAGATAGGCTGAGGAATTAATGTATATCTATAAATAATTATTCAATAATAATTGTGCAACAATTGAAACACATGAACTTGATTGATGTAGATGAGGTCGAGGAACTGTCAAAGCTAACAATGCTGAGATTTCTGTTTGTTTGGGCATTTCACAGATACTGATACAGACGTGGAATTCTGCAGCATTCCTACTACATGGAATGAAAAATGATATATATGTACAGGGTGGATGAAAATTTACTATGCAATACTTGAAGGCTATAGAACTTGGCGACCTTATTTTCATGCAGGATGGTGCACCACCCCATTTTGCTCTTACTGTGAGTGAGTGGTTCGACCAGCATTGTTAAGGACGTTAGCTGAGATGACGCAGACTTCATGAATGGCCTTCAAAAAGTCTGGATGTCACTCCATGTGATTTTCTTCCTGTGGGCGTACGCAAAGAATGAGGTGTAAAGGACAAAGCCTCGCACACTGGAGGATTCGGAGGCACAGAACAAATACTGGATGTTCTCAGCAATATCACAATTAATTTCTCTCAGAAGACATTCCATTCCCATCCGTTTGAGGAAACTGGTTGTCTTCACCAGTGCTTTCAAGAATGCTTTCATTTTCCCAAAGTACATTTTTTTTTTTTTTCAGGAAATTTGTATTCGAAATATGGAGTGTATTACCAGTGTTTTAATGCCTGGTTACTTTTCACCCACCCTTATGTTGTATGGTTTAGAGACAATGGCATTGAGTAAAAGACAGGAGGTAGAGCTGGAGGTAGCGGAGATGAAGATGTTGAGGTTTTCGTTGGGAGTGACGACGATGGACAGGATTAGGAACGAGTTTATTAGAGGGACAGCGCATGTAGGACGTTTTGGAGACGAGGAGAGGGAGGCAAAATTGAGATGGTTTGGACATGTGCAGAGGAGGGACATAGGGTATATCAGTAGGAGAATGCTGAGGATGGAGTCACCAGGAAGGAGGAAAAGGGAAAGACTAAGGAGGAGGTTTATGGATGTGGTAAAGGAAGACATGCGGGTAGTTGGTTTGAAAGAGGCAGATGTAGAGGACAGGGGGTATGGAGACGGATGATCCTCTGTGGCGCCCCCTAATGGGAGAAGCCGAAAGAAGAAGAAGAAGGAGAGGACCCTGCATATAACTTTGACTTTAGAAGATTCTGAATTCTTTCAGTGCAAGTCTTTATTTCTCATCTTTTTTTAGTTGTCCGTTTGTTTATTTGTCGTACCTTAATGGGATTTTTTCTCTTGTAGGTAATTTCCATTTAAAATGTAATTCCAGAAAACTGATATTACATCACAACACAACAGTAAGAACAGCAAAGAAAATCCTCCTAATTACCCCGATCCTGTCTAACACTAAATCTCTGCTCACTCAAATCCTTCGAATCGTCATGGAATGCAAATATTGGGGTGAATAAATCAAAATTACCGTGCACCTACAGCTTATCGTTTGGCGCACATCTCCGAAATTAAACATTAAATCCATGGGAAAAGAATGGAGCAAGTGGATTTGGAGCAAGTGGATTTCCCAGCGTCTCTCAGCCCCACTGAAGCGAACATCAATAGTGCAATGCTGCATGCAGGAATGCGGCTATTGCTGTTAATAAATTACAAGCAACGTGGGCTCATAGGTCTTCCTCTCTCACCGCCTCCCTCTCGTTCTCTCGCCTGTAGCCTCGATTGCAAGGAGCTTAAAAATCTCCTCCAGACATGGCCATCACCTGAACTGCAAGCACAAATTGGTTACGCCTTTTGGTCTGATGAGTATCAACACCACCTGATGCCCCCATAGGGTGCGGTGATGAAAATAGTAGAGGGGGCTTATGCAAGAGTACAAGATTAAAGTGAGCCAAGCGACCACAATGCTTGTGTTGTTCTTGAAGAGACGGGCGAGATTACCAAGCTGTGTAACCAAAAACAAATAAACCACCTCAACCTATCACGTTACAGAAGTCAGAAAGTCAAACACCACAGAAGTAGGCTAGTCTATAAAGATAACAATAAGCACGGCAGAAGGCAACAAGAAGAATGGGGTTAACGTGGATGAGACAGAAGGAATCAGTGATGTGAACATGACTGAGAACTGAGACATTCCTGAATTTTATATATCAAATTTATTGGAATGTTGGAGTTCTGTACCACCCAGATGCTTATGGGTTCACGGTTCCTCTCAAGATTTCTTGCTCATGATATCTCAGGGAGTTTCTGTGGCACTGACTTGCCCATTAGGGACAAACTTACAATTATAAGGAACAAACGTATACATTATTTATTACCGCTTTATTACTTTTAAATGAATTTAATTCACTTAAAGAGTCATATAAAAGTGTAAATTTAAACCCTGCTTTGGTATAAAGGTGTCTTGAAAGGTCTTGCTATACTACTTCTGCTAAAAAAACTGTAATAAACCACGACTCAAATTCTAGAGGTTACAATCCCCTCTTTGCACTCAATCACACTCCACTCAACCTTGAAAACCATCATAAAGGAATTAATAGAGCTTCAACTATAGCAACAATCTTATTCATTCAATTTTAACATCCGCCCCAGTACACGGGTCAAGAGGCCTCCTCAAGACATTTAGAAGGTATGCAGAGCCACTGCGGTACATATCGTGTGGGATTATCCACTTCGCCACCGGTAGCTTCTGCTACGCAATTTTACGGTGCCAAATGTAAGCAATGGCTCTCAAATGTGAGGATAATACCAGGCACTTGCGAGTCTAATAACATGATGTGGAAAGGGAGGGAAAAAAAGGACCTGTCTAATTTTATTTCTGCTCACAGCCATAATACGTCACACTCAATCAGACTCAAGTCAGAGCCACGATCCGGACCAGCTCTCAGGGAGGAAGATGCCCTTTAACGCTGGCTACACCGACATGAGCGTTCTCTACTCATGTACAAATCTCCTGCCACAATAACAGCTTGTCTCTTGTTTTAGAAGAATTCATGATGAATCCACTTAAAAAAAAAATGTTGCGGCTAAATTCTGGTTTCAGACTGAGCAAAAGACCTGTAGCTGTAACAGTATTTCTGAAGTGGCGCCTTTTAATATAATAGAATTTTTTAATAGCAAATTTGAGCATTATTAAATAATTAAATAAATTCATATATAATAAATGATTAATTCTGATCTACAGTCTGAAAATTATTATGGGGTTCACTGGGTTACTAATTGGAAGGTGAGGGATTCAAGCGCTGGAGTTGACAAGCTTCCACTTTTGGGGCCCTTGAGCAATTCCCCTAAACCTCTGTGCTCCAGGGTTGCTGTAACATGGCTGAGCCTGCACTCTGACCTCAACTTCCTAACATCGCTAGGACAAAAAAAAGAATTTCACTCTGCTGTAACGTACATGTACAAAACACAAATCTCATGTCCTTCTATAGACAGACAGACAGACAGACAGTCAAATAGACAGACAGACAGTCAAACAGGCAGGCAGACAGACAGGAAGGCAGACAGACAGACAGACAGACAGATATCTTACATACATGTTTAAAACACAAATCTTATGTCCTTCTATAGACAGACAGACAGTCAGACAGTCAGACAGACAGTCAGACAGTCAGACAGACAGTCAGACAGACAGACAGACAGACAGACAGACAGACAGACAGACAGACAGACAGTCAGATATCTTTCATACATTTATAAAACACAAATCTTATGTCCTTCTATAGACAGACAGACAGTCAGACAGACAGTCAGACAGACAGACAGACAGTCAGACAGACAGACAGACAGACAGACAGTCAGACAGACAGACAGACAGACAGACAGACAGATAGATAGATATCTTTCATACATGTATAAAACACAAATCTTATGTCCTTCTATAGACAGACAGACAGACAGACAGACAGACAGTCAGACAGACACACAGACAGATAGATATCTTTCATACATGTATAAAACACAAATCTTATGTCTTTCTATAGACAGAAAGACAGTCAGACGGACAGACAGACAGACAGACAGACAGACAGACAGACAGACAGACAGACAGATAGATATCTTTCATACATGTATAAAACACAAATCTTATGTCCTTCTATAGACAGACAGACAGTCAGACAGTCAGACAGACAGTCAGACAGTCAGACAGACAGTCACACAGACAGACAGACAGACAGACAGACAGACAGACAGACAGACAGACAGACAGACACTCATACTCCGATATCCTGTTTGAAAAAGAACATCAGCACACTGAATCCAATCATGGATCTCCTGGGATTCCAGGGACACTTTTAACACCTGACCCTGGGATGTCTTCACACCTGACTCTGAGATTACTTCACACCTGACCCTGAGATTACTTCACATCCACAATTTCATCTCGTCCCAATGAACATGCTTTTTATAAGAAATCCAAGGTGGGGAATAAAACGAGCACTCCTGAGATTGCTCAATTAAACTCTGAGAAACATCAGTCGAGCGCGATGAATGGATCTGCTGACTCTGTTTCAAATCGACAAGCCTTTATACGTCTCATAAATGTGTCCTATAGCAGTACAATAAATATCCTGACTGTTAACTGTTAAAGGAACTTTGCTTTTTTTTTTTTTTCCCAAAAAAGTGAAAGATTTATCAAGTTAAAAATCTGCCGCATGGACCCCATGAAAGGTTTCAGCATCATTTTTTTTCCTTCTTATGCAGTCTGTTGGATTGAAATATTGTATATTTAGTAGCTGGCTGCTTTGAATTCATGTCCGAACGCTCAGTGTGATGCGTCTGGGTTTAAACACTCCCTGTGGTTTTCATACGCATTTAAATGTTCGTATGCTGTTTTGTGAAATATAGCGAACAGACTTTGAAATAACCCAAAGGCTATTTACACCTTCAGCATGATTGCTGTATAAACGTTCCAAACTCTTTTTTTTTTCTCGGTTTAATTCGCTGTTTATCAAAGGCTCGCCTGATAAGAAGTGCCAAGTCCGATCTGATATGGAAATGTTGGATAGTGTGCTTTACATTGTGCAGTTTGTTTGAAATGAAGTCTGGCTAAATCCCTTAAACTCTGTTGGTTTAATCATTTGTTTGTTTATTGCCTTGTAGCAAAATCTCCAAAATCTCTCTGTATTTATGAGGAATGTTTCTTACTCTATGAGGCTTCAAGCTCTATTTGGATGTGATTCAATTTTCATTCATTTTTCCTCCACAAAATGACATGATTTTTCCAAATATACACATTTACATTAACGCCATTTGGCAGATGCCCCTTTATCCAGAACGACTTTTTATCTCATTCTTGCTCAGGGGCCCAAGAGTGGCAGCTTAGTGTGGCTTGGATTTGAACTCACAACCTTCAGATCCAAAAGTTTGATTGGTGCCCCTCCTTCAGATATTTCAACTCCCAAGTTGTCTACTTTGATTAAATGATACGTAAGCGTTTGATGGCGGCTACAGGAATATAGCATTAATAACAATTGAATCATATGCAATTATTTCTATTTTCACCGTTTGTATTCAAGCTGCTGAGCATGTTCGGCTGTTGAAGGTCATTTGAATCATTTGAAGGTCGTCCTGGATGTGAGAGTTTTATCTCTTTAAAAAGTAGGGATAGTAGGAACACAAAATTTCTGTCCTCACAATCAAAAGGATATTTTTTCTTGTAACGGTGCATCCTGAAACTCTATATTTCTATTATTCCACAAAATTGGACACCTAATACTTTTTATATGCTTACAGTTATCACTTGTATTGTAGCAGCACCATTTCTGAACCAGACTCTCTTTTTATTTAATCGCTGTAAAAAAACTAATCCTTCGATTCAACTTCAGCCTCAACTGGCAGGTGGGATTACACACAGACCTTCAGAGGTGTCCTACCTGAATCAATCCACCTCTTCATACCATCATTATGAAACCACAGTTTTCAAAAACAATTACTATTATAGAGAAAAGCAGTGTAACAGACAGAAATATCATGCAGGGAGAATGGAAATAATAAAGCAAGAAAACTCACAATTCAACACGTCTCCTTTCACTCATCATTTCTAGAGGAAGCATCGATATGAACCTCATAAAATGAGACACGGGATTTCCTGTGCATTTTTGCTGATTTTTACGGCTTTCCTGTGGGTTTGAAAAGGCAAATTTTGTGTTTTTGTGCAATTTGTACAGAAAAGAATGCAAATGTATAAATGCTCCATGAAAAAGTGTATAAACTGTAAGGCTGAAATCTGATTGGATAAAAACTCTAACCTAAACTTACACTCCAGGATTTAAAAGAATAGACTATTGGAAATAATTTAATACAAACTTATGAAAATAAATGCCGTTTAGGCCGGCAGATGTCCAGCCACTGACTCTGGTGCAAAGATCTGACACTGGAGACTCCATCGTCTCCCAAAAAATAAAAAAATAATTTGCTATAAAATGTCCATACAGAAAGCCACAACCACCAACATGAATCTATTTCAAATCCTTTTCTCCGAACATCAATGATGCATTCGTACGTTGTTCCTATAGAAACGATAAGATATTAGAAAGAGCATATTACCTGTGATACAAAATAAATAATTATTTTATTGTACTAGAATTTTTTTTTTTTCTTGAAGACTTGAAGACTGATTGTGAAACATACGTCCTACTGCGCTGATACTTCATCACACGTCCTCATTATCTTTGTAATATCACAAAATACTAATTTTTATGTGTTAGTAATCTGCAGTTTTCTTGCAGCTCAAATCTAAAATCTATCAAATACTTCTAGACTTGTCGGAAAACTGTATAAGGTGTTGTGCAGCAGTAGAGGGCGCTGTTGCCTCTTACATCGTGCTGCACTTCTCCTTTACGTCTACAGAAGGAGCTGTGAGGCGGTGGCATGAAAAATAATAATAAGAGATGAATAGTTGAACTGATTCACGTGGACTTTTATGGCATAATCTTAAGCATATCAATAATAGTGTGTGTGTGTGTGTGTGTGTGTGTGTGTGTGTGTGTGTGTGTGTGTGTGCGTTCTCTCAGCACCGTTGCTGCTACGTGAATATGACGTATAACAACACTACAGAGACCAGAAAGTCACATAAAATACAGATTAACATGGCAGAGGTAGAGCTGGAGACAGAACAGAACAGGTATTTATTTACTCGAACAAAGCCATGTTTTAGAAGTAGGAAGGCATTCGAGAAAAATTGATGATTTGAGGTCTCTCCCAACCAAAGAAATAAATCGCAGAGCATCAATTTTATTTATTTTTTCATTCCATCGTATTGCTTTAAATCGCATTGTGTTGGATCCAATAGAAATCGGATCGTGCTGCATCGTAATGGGGGGTGAATCACATCACATCAGTAGCTGCTTCTTTATGTATCTTTGATGTGTCGTATCGTTGGTTAGGCATCAACATGCAAATCGCATCAGCCTCAGTTATAGAGATGCACATCCCTAATATATATATATATATATATAATGCAACTCTATATAGATCAAATGTGAACAAATATTGCAAATTCTGGATTTTGCAGAAATGCCATGAATTTGGATTGCACCACATTTGCTTTTGCGCAATTTCCTCTTACACCATGGCTCATCGTGTTCTATACCTCAGCTATTCGACAGATTTCCTCCCATCACTTCTTTTAATTGCGTTAAAGGAGCGATTTTAACTTTCATCCTATTTCACTCTTGAAATCATTCATCAAATGTATGTGCATGTATGCGGCTGGGATGCGATTCTCGAAGAGGAAATGCTCAAGCGCATCCATACCAAGGTGTTTCAACTTTAAACCACCAATCTGGCACCAGACCAACAATGATCTAAACCTGATACATGGTTTGCTTTCACACAACTTTCTCTTATGTTTTCTTAAATGTGTGTGGTATGAAATGTGGTATACAAACTGGAGATTTGGCATACCAAAGAATTTAAGAACATTATCAATGTAAAAAAAAAAAAAAAAGTGTAATAATAATTCAGGCAACAGTGCAGGCAGGGTGGATTCGACATTTTCCAGCTTGGTGTAAATCATCAGAAAGTTTCTTAATATTTGACACATACATTTTTCTCTGAGTTCATTTAAGGGTCAGATGACTGCAGGTAGCAGATATTTTCCAGATGTGGAGTAAAAAAAAAACTGAGCAACATAAATTCTGACACCATCACAAAGCAGAGTGGTGTGATTAAAAAATTTAAGGAAAGATCTTGATGAGATCTTGCAAATTTCTTTCTTTCTTTTTCTTAGACGAAACACCTTATCATTGTATTAGAAACGGTTTCTCGGCCCCTTCTGAAAAGCCAGGCTATGGGGAGTGGAAATGTCAAACCGTTTCAAATCCATAGCTATGCTTAGTGAACCGTATAGAGATGTGAAAGGCCCAATTATGCGATTGTGCCAAATTCTCCTGTCTAAAGGTCGAGCTCCTTGGTGCTGCCTCGATCAGAAGGAGAATTGAGAGGCAACAGTGATTTCTCCTGCCCAGGATCAGTGCGCATTCACGTTCTTCTGTTGTCTAATTAATGAATAGATAGATAGATAGATAGATAGATAGATAGATAGATAGATAGATAGATAGATAGATAGATAGATAGATGAGACATCATTGAAATGAATAGCCATCTGTGAAAGTCTAAGCTGCTGAAAAAAAAAGAATGACAGACAGACAGACAGACAGACAGTTAGATAGATGCATTTTACTAGACAGACAGACGGACAGACAGACAGGCAGACAGACAGACAGACAGGCAGACAGTTAGATAGATGCATTTTACTAGACAGACAGAAGGACAGACAGACAGCCAGGCAGACAGGTAGACAGTAAGATAGATGCATTTTACCAGACAGACAGACAGACAGACAGGCAGGCAGACAGGCAGGCAGACAGGTAGACAGTTAGATAGATCCATTTTACTAGACAGACAGACAGACAGACAGACAGACAGACAGACAGACAGACAGTTAGATAGATGCATTTTACTAGACAGACAGACAGACAGGCAGACAGACAGACAGACGGTTAGATAGATGCATTTTAATAGACAGACAGACAGACAGACAGACAGACAGACAGACAGACAGGCAGGCAGGCAGGCAGGCAGACAGGTAGACAGTTAGATAGATGCATTTTACCAGACAGACAGACAGATAGACAGATAGATAGATAGATAGATAGATAGATAGATAGATAGATAGATAGATAGATAGATAGATAGATAGATAGAACTTTATTTCAATTGCATAGTACAGGTACACAGCATCAAAAATCTACCAGAAGTGCAAAAAGTAGCAATCGTACCAAAATGCAGATAAATATGTAGAATATTAACAGCATGTTCTTCTACCAGTATACACTGTGTGAATGATAGATTATTAAAGATGAATTTAAATCTTAACAATTATTATAAACAAATATTAACCATCCGTTTTAATACCTAGAACAGGTCGCTCATGGTAAACAAAGAAATGCATAGAGCAACAGTGCAAAGTGGAGCTTTCTGTGCCAGTGAGAGAAGTTTGGAAATGTTGTTTATTCAGGTTATATGTTGTATAAGCAGCCTGACCACAGGACGAATCAACTCCTCATTCATCTAGACCCCGTCTGGAATCACTCTCCAGTAGCTGGGACAACGATGACCATTTTCTTCGAAAAAAATTTTGTTGTTTGCTTACACCGGAAAAAGAGAGGCCCCAGGAATGAACCAAGCAGGTTTTACTACTCCCTGCAGAGCCTTTTAATGACTGACAAACCAGACCATGATGGTGCCTACGTTCCACTATAAATCTGTAGAAGTCGGTCGGAAAAATCAAGCACTTAGGACTCCTTAGTAAATGGTGGTGTTGTTGAGTTTACCTCAATAAATCCACTAAGCAAGAAAGTGATTCGGATTTCTAGAAATTAGAATCCCGTTCCACTCTGGTGCAGTGTTTGCACAGAGGTGCAGACACATAGGACATTGGGGGTTGGGGTCCCAGCATAGCAGGGGGAGTGGTTTGACAAAGTTAGAACAAGCAAAGAAAGAAAAACAATCCAGATAGAGACCCATAGTCCAAAGTTCTAACGCTGACTCAAAACAGATCATTGTACACACAAAGTTCTGCCAATGTTCAGGAGTCTTTTTGGTACAGGTGGGTAAGTTCTGTGTGGAGGTTTAGCGTCCATGGACTGATACTCTAAATCAAAAGCTGACCCATGCTTGAGAGTGGAAAACATGACACACACACACATGCACACACATACACATACACATACACACCCACAGGATAAGGGAGACAAAGAGCGTGAAAGAGAGATTCCTTGTTTTTAAAGCTTTTACCTGTACTTCAGTGTATTGGGTAGATTAAAAACAAAAATTCAAATTTTTTTTTTTTGCAGAAAAAAATTTGTTACAGGGAGTTTTTTTTTGCAACACCACTCCCCATATTTTTTTTCGAAGTCAGGTTAAGAAATTGTGTCATCAGTTTGCACATTAGGGAAACCGTTGTGGCTCATGAGCAGATGGAATCCTGGACTAGATACAGAGACAAACAACGTGAATTTTTTTCCCATAACCTTCCAAGAAAATTACGAAGGTTACAATTTCCCCCTGTGAACGTGTGACATGGAAAATTCCAAATAGTTTGAGGATGAGTTGCGGAAAATAAATATTTCAAGCATGAAATGCTCAATGCGTTACATGTTAAAAGCTGTGGATTTTTTTTTTATTAACGTATGAATTATCGAAAAAATTTACCTAGATTTCTGCCCTCATTGCAACTTACTAACTTACTAACTCAGACCACAATCATCGCTACTGTGGTACTTTGTTATGGAAAATTTGAAGTTATTCATATTTTAAGGGTCCGTAGAATTCTGTTTTAGCATCAGTAATAACAAATTCGCTGCAAATTCTATTTGTGACACTGAGAAGCTGCATGGCACAGATTTCTTATTATTAATTTTTATTAATTTACATTTTTTTATTACAAAATGATTTTGTAAAGAGCCGTAATGAAGAGGCATATTTATTAAACCTCTACCAATACGTATTTCTACAGCTAGTGTCACATAATGAATGGAAGAAAATTGATTTATTAAGTACATACAAGATGAAAACCTGGATCATAGAACATGGACCATGAAGCAAGAAAACATCTTGAAGCAACAACCATAGAAGGACAAATGTGAGACCAAGAGCAAGGTGAGTCTTAAGTACATGTTCGTTGGGAAACACAGCCCTGTGACTTACATAATCCTGACACTGTTTATTTTTTCCCAAAATGCCTGAACATTATTTAGCATGAAGAAACTGTTAACTAATAAACGCCAGGAAAAAGAAATCGCTTCCCATTAATACACCATGTGCAACAAGGCAACACTATATCAATGACCTTATTGTATTGATCATAATAAAGCAAAGAAGGCAATTATTTAAAATGTCCATCATCTCCATTTGTGCTTTTTACTCTAAAACCACCTCGGAGGAATTATTTCTCAAAATACATGAAACATTTATGAAACTGATCTTGCTTGAATGTTGTCCATGGAGAGTGTAGCATGTAGCATAGATTGTTTTATAAATAAGACTCTTTAAAACCAAGGTCAAGCCACGCAAAACACATCCGTCATGGCTCCTCCGAAGCTTTGCTGCAGGGCTATCTGGAACATTTCCTTCCACCTATAGAACGTAACCCCCACGAGTATTGAGGTTGCACTGCACTTCGTGGAATGGAAAATATGAGGAAGAGAGGAAACACAGATTCGGCTTCAAGGTTCAATGCTCAAGTTTTTCATATATGTAATGAAAGGTTTCACAGATCATTTAAAAAGAATATGTTGCAATAGAATAAACATCTACTAAAATAGAGTAAACTATACATCTGTCTTTTTAAAAAAATAACCTCTTTGAGATATACAGTGCATTCAGAAAGTATTGAAACCTTCATTTTCTTTTATTTTGTTATGTTGCTGCTTGATTTTTCAAATTTATTTTTTTCTTATTAACCTGCACTCAGTACCCCATGGCAGAGGTAGAGCTTCATCTTAGAAAAGGCACTTAACTAAATAGATTTTTTGCTGTTTGTCTGAACCAAAGTAAAAAAAGTGAACTGTACTTCATTGAATCTTCACCGTATTGAATTGCCAAGCTTCATATTTGTCCATTGTATCGTATTGCATTGACATTGAATTGAACTCGGATCGTACTGCTTCGTATTACAGGTGAACCGTATCGCATCATATTAGCAGCTGCTTCATATGTATCTTCAATGTATCGTATTGTTGACTATTGACTACTGATTTCTGTGAAGCTGCTTTGAGACAAGGTCTGCTGTGAAAAGCGCTATAGAAATAACCTTGACTTGGCTTGACTATGCATCCAGATGCGAATCGCATCGGCCTCAGTTATGGAGATGCACATCCCTAATACATATGTACACAAAATGTATATGTACATATAAATCATCATATAGATCATTTAGAAGAAAATATACAGGCTGCAAGAATTTCTGTGCAAATTGGTTTGTGTGTCTGTGTGAGGCAGGATTGTGTAGACTCTCCACAGTGTCTTATTTTAGAGACGATAGCTGGCTATCTCTTCTCTGCCATTGCATTGTCCATGAAAGCCCTGGCGCTGCCCACCAAGCCTCTTCGGACCTCCAGGCTATTTGCACACCATGGTGGCCTTGCAATCTCAGGTGCGACCCAGAGGGACCTAGCTAACAGTCAAGACACTTTTTTTACTCTGCATCTCATCTCTAGATAGATTTGGGGAACTTCACGCCCTTTCCGTGAGCCCCTCCTATCTGGAGTTCATCCCAGGTATGGCCAGTTCCTTCCTCTTCCCCAGGCCGGGGGTATGTCCCCAAGGTGCCCACAACTAGTCGTGCTCTAGGCATTCTATCTTCCTCCTTTTCAGGACCTGACCAAGAGAAGTGTAACCGGGTGCTACGTCCACAGAGCTGCCTTGTGGAGAAAATCAGACCACTTGTTTGTCTGTCACGGTCCGCATAACAAGGCTCTCCCTGCGGTTTAGCAGACTCTCAGCGGTCAACCAACTCGAAGTGTGGTAGCCTCTAAGGCCTTTTTCATTTAAAAAATATTGGGATCAGTGAAGCATGCCTGGGCATTTACACCAACGAGTGGAGGAATATTTTGGTGAGTTTTTCTGCTATATCTTGTTCCTGCATGCAATTTCAATTGCCTTTAACGATTTCATAATAAAAAGCTCTGCTCTCTGGATCTGCGTGATCCATCCTAAGCCACTAGATTGCTGTGGATGGTAGCATTTAGATACCATGAATATTACTTTGGGCTTCGGTTGCTACACTCAAAAATAATAATTGATAAATTCAACAAAATAGACTTCAGGATGAATCTACATTATATAAACAATAGTTTGTGGACACCTGGTCATAAGATTGGTATGTGCTTTATGAACATCCCGTTCCACATTTAGTCTGGGAAGTGGTCAAGTCAAGTCAAGAAACTTTGATTGTCATTTCAACTATAAATAGCTGATGCTATAAGAAAGTTGTCCTTGCTACATAAAGTGCATTGTGTGCAAATGACAGTGCACCAGACAGTACAGTAGCTCATTTGTTAAGAGATTGGATTTGAATCAGAAGGTCACAAGTTATAATTCCACCACCACCAAGCTGCGATTGCTGGACCTTTAAGGAAAGACCCTTAATCCTCAACTGATGATGTCAACAATTAACCCCAAACACACCTACATCATGTTTTTAGAGTCTGGAGAAATTCTGCTTTGCCTTCAATTCAAGCATCAGGTTCATTCAGTAAAACACGAATGCTACTGATTTGTGAAAACAAAATCCAGCTGCACTGCAATCACAGCCGCCACCCTTCCAGCCAGATGGACAATGAAACAAGACGGTCTTTGTTGAGCATCTGAGCATTTGTGGAGAAAATCGGTTGTAACAGGAAAAGTTCGGAGACAAAGTGCTTCTGAGAAAGATTTTTTTGAAAGTGTTGCAACACTAGTTGACACTGACTTAAGCAAGGACATTAACCCTCAACTGTTTAACTGGAAGTCACTCTGGCAAAAGCAATACATGTAAACATAGTTCCTATTTTCTGCTTTTAAGTCCTCAAATTTACCAACCATAATCCACTCCAACCCATGTAAAACATATCTTCATGGATCTGACGTTGTGCAGAACCGTATGCAAAATACTGTTGTGTGCTTTCGACTTTGTGGTGACAGTTTGGGGGAAAACCACCTCTGACTGGACATGTTACAATTAGTTTTTCCCATATAGTATATAAACGAGTATCTGTTGACACCCAGATTAATGTGTTCCATCAGGGTTTCTTTCTCTTTCTCCAGGGTTTCTTTCTATTCCTCCTGGGTTTCTTGCCTCAAGGTTCTTCTTCCTCTCTTCCGTCGCAATTGGTTTACTCATTAAAGATAAACTCATGAATGAAAAATTATTTATATTCTTAATATTTGTTTTTGTACCGCTGCTTTGTGACAATTGCTAAATGTATTATACGAATGAATTTCCACTGAATTGAAGTTTAATATAATGAAGCAGGACTTGAGCAATGAGTGAAAAATCACCCAAGCTTTTCTAGTCTATTATTTCAATGGAGCGACATGGGAACATTATTCCCTTAAGATAAAAGCCTTAAAACAAGCCAGTAGTTGAAGTGGGTCAATGTGATTGAGCAATATGAGGTCAAGTAATGTGTATTGCACTTAAGCAAATGAAATTTTACTTTCAGTTTATTTTTTAAAACAGATCATATTTGTTTTAAAAAATGTACAGTCAGGGCCAAGGAATTCTTCTGCTGGTCTTAACATGTTGTAGAAACGATTTGGAATCACGGGCATTATAACTCAACAAAAGCCGGAGTTGGTCCGCGGAGCAACTGCCCTCTCCAGCTTCACTTCCACATTATAAGAGCCAAAAATGCATTTCTACACATCCTACTTCTCCATCCATACATTTTTTTCCCAACATCTGTGTCTCATTTGGGGCCCCCCTTATACATACAATGGTGGTGTCCAAACTCTAAAATTTCATGCATAGATCCAACACATGTCACATTCCTGTATGCACACACATAAGAAAAAAATTTTAATAGAAGTTACATACACATGATGCATATGCATATTTAATCAACTTTATTCTTCAACACACACCATCAGAATCACTGACTGTTGTTGTACTTTATTTTTTCGATGAAAATGTATTTAATAATTCAAACAGTCTTTGCTTTAACCAATCAGATTTCAAATTGGTGACACCGGAGCCAGCAGCATATCCACAGCTTTTGATTGGCTGGTCAGAGAGCGCATTAGTCAGAGCCTGAATGCTTTTTTTTTTTTTTTTTTGCATTCCACAATGGCTGACAGAGGAGAAGAAATTGATTCGGTCAAAGATAGGTCCTCCTCTCTCCCTCCCCCCATCCTGACCAGAGGAAACATTGAGAGCATCCTGAGCAGCTGTTTCAATGCCTGGTAGCATTTGGGAACTGCACCATCTCGGATTGCAAGACCCTACTGAGGATAGTGGGGACAGCTGGGAAGATCACTGGAGTCTCTCTCCCGTCTATCAGGCACATTTACACCATACGCTGCATCCGCACACACCCCTCGCACACACCCCTCGCACACACTCTTCACCCTAATGCCATCAGGAAAGCGGTTCCGAAGCATTCGGGCCGTCACATCCAGACTGTGCAACAGCTTTTTCCCACACAGAACACACAGAACTAAACTGGAACTCACACACACACTCTCAACCGTGTGTAACTAAACTGTACAACCTGAACTCGAACTCTTGTGTATAGTCTTTATTTTTCTATTTGCACAATATTGTATATTTAGAGTTTACAGGTCGGTGCTATCTTGTGTTATGTGTATTGTCTCACACTGTCTTGTGTTGTCTGTCTGTACTGTTTTTCGTCTGCACTGTTTGCACTCGGTTGCACTCGACGCACTTTATGTAACTTTGTGTTGTGTGTTGTAGCTCTATGTTGTTGATCTGGGGGAACGTTGTCTAGTTTTTGCTGTATACTGTGTACCACTGTGTATAGCAGAAATAACAATAAAAGCCTCTTGACTTGACTTGATAGACTTATTAGGCCATTTTCAAGACTTTTTAGCTGGGCAACGTAAAAATACTGGTAGAATTTGCACAAATTTCCAATCAGATAAACAGTAACACATGGGGAAAAAAATGCACAGAAAACCTGGGGTTGTTTTATAAGGTATTTTATATGTATTGTGTTTTTATTAATACATTTCATTATTTCAACATTAAACTCCATAAAAACAATTCCCTATATGTCTATAATGCTATAGATTGATGGAATTAGAAGGTGGATTGACTCAGGTAGGACTCCACTAAAGGCCTGGGTGTGAAATGCACAACTCAAATAGATAATAATAATAATAAAAAGTCATTTTATTGACATTTGCTTATAATCACAGTATCAGTTCTTATGTAAGATTTGTACGAATCCATTTGAATTATGTACATCATGAACCTGCAATTCATCTTACAGTAAAATGACTAATTTGACTTTACACTAAAGCTGTGATGAGATCAGGGTGGATTAATATGCTGAAAATCGAAACAATCTAATGTATATGGTGGCATTCGAGATGTGGTGAAAGCTTGAATTAATGCCAATGGAACATTTCTGTGGATGTAGAAAATGTCATTTTCTGTGTAATTTTACGATATATTACGTGTTTTATTTATTTATTTATGTATATATATATATATATATATATATATATATATATATATATAAATAAAATAAAGTATATAAGTATATAAATTTTTACCTATGCATATACACCTATTTGTGAAAGTATTTAAGATTAACTAATACTATTGTTTAGGAGCTCTGAGTTTCAGTGGCTGTGGTAGCACTCAATTTCAGATCGGTCAGATTGTATTTTTTCACATAGAAATGAACGAATCTGAATGCGAAGATGTAAAACACTTTGTATCTATCAAACCATCAGGTTGAGGGAATCTCCATGGGAACAGTAAAGAGTAACACTGTTTCATCTAAACCGCATCAAGCGGAAAGTTTCTGTTTCCTTTTTCCACTGTGCAATACTTTGATATTTCAAAAAAAAACTAAAATATATCAAACAAATAAAATACGATAAAAAGGTTCTTGTTTATTCCATGTTTTGTTCTTTACATGTTACTGATTTTAATATTGAATATTATAAACAGCCACAAATCAGGAAAAAAAAAAAAAAACATTTTAAAATCTTATTTTTGTTTTGTCCTAACCCTAACCCTAGTGTTTGTGTGAGTGTGTGTGTGTGTGTGTGTGTGTGTGTGTGTGTGTGTGTGTGTGTGTGTGTGTGTGTGTGTGTGTGTGTGTTGGGGGGGGTGTTGCGTCTATGAACTAAATGAAAAAAATGAAAAATAATTTTTTTAGAAGATGGCTGTAAATAAATAAATAAATAAATACAACATTAGTTAATTAATTGATTAATAAATAAAACAAGGATTAAGCTTTTCTCACTGAAAAACTGTCTCTACATTACTTATTTTACAACTTTATTGTAAAGTGCTTTTATTCATTGAATTCATTGTGCTATTGTTCTCATTGTGGTGTCTTGCATTGTTTGTGCACTTTTTGTAATCCTGTGTGTTGGACTGCTTATTCCTTATTTACTACTCTTTTGTCTTGTTTAACTTCATGTTCCTTTATGTACTGTTGCATCATCAGTCCTTAAAAAACATTGTTTTATTTCATGCACCAAATGTATTTAATTAAAATAAAATGTTACTTTAATATAAATATATTGTTTAATATGCCTAAGTCCACCCCACCCCATCAAACCACATCCTGTCAAGCTTTGAGTATTTAAACGTGCTGTCAATAACCACCCTACATTTTTGCAGAAGCCGTCCTCAGATCTCACAAAACCAATGCACAAGGAACGAAACATGACTGGGAATACTGTTGTAACCACTGCACCTACATACCTGGCTTGTTCCATCTTAAACACAATATTCTGCTGTTTACCTCTTGGAATCGCCGCAATTGTGTTTTCCTGCCGAGTAAGTGATATACCATCGATTCTTTTATTATTCTTTTAGATTTATATAGTAATATAGCTAATAGAATTTTAAAAAGGAGGTAAATATAATCCTATATCATTTTCTATTATAGGTTGACACGGCTAACACTATAGGTGATGCCACGAGAGCTCAACAGCATTCCAAAATGGCCAGGAACCTGAATATCCTCGCACTAGTGATTGGAATTGTTTTTATAATCCTTTACATCATCATAACTTCGAGTCAGAAATAGAGATAAACACATTGAAAGGCAGCAATGCTCGAATAGCAAAATGTTACATTGACATATGTCTCATAGCAACTGAATTATTATTTCTGTTCTGATAAAAAAAAATTGTATTAAATGTAATTCTGAAATCATTTCATGACCAAAGAATCGGTTTCAAGCATAGAGAAAGTCTGTAGACATACATTGTATTAACCTCGGAATACATGGATTTTTTTTTTTTATGAAATTCTTTGTTAACCAAATAAAACTTTGGTTTGCATTTGTTTGTTCGCTTCACTTTTTGGAAAAATTACAAATAAAAAACTGTGCGAAATCACAGGTCAAAGTGATGAGCTTCTTTTGTGGTTTTTGCTGATGTGGTTATTTTCATGTGTGCACAAGTGCCTGTATGTGGGTGTGTGTTTGTGTGTGGGTGCATGAGTGAGCAAAAGAAATAGAGTAATAAGAAAATGATCATTTTGATGAATTACGCTCTAATTCAAAATAGATTTATTATAATATATTATAAATAAAAGTTTGAAGTTTGAAGATAAAAACGAAAACCTAAAATAGGCTAAGGTCGGGCCGTAAGAAAACAACCGGGAGGCAAAACAACAATGAGAACCCAAAGATTAAAAAGAGGAAACAAAGTGTTTCAGTAAATGACAGAGAACTGAAAGTTGATTCAGTTAAGTGGGTGACATGGGAGTATACCCTGCGATACCTAGCTAACAAAAATGCACACAGAGCATTATTTTCTTGGACCAGCTATTGGTTGGATTACGACACATCTGCCATTATTAGATACTAAGCTTATTCAATGTCACAACATTCATTTCTGTTCAGAGTTGCAATACATTTCTCCTCAAGATCTTGTATCTTATTTATAATTAAGGTCAATGTGGCAAATCTATGTCTGAGAAAAAATGTCTCATGCCCCTAAACCCTGGCAGGAAATTGGTGAACGCAGTGGCGGGGCGTGCATTTGGTTCCTGGTTCCTTCAGTATAGACGTACCCGACTTAATCCACCTCTTAATACCACCACTATCACGTCACAATTATAAAAACCATCAATACAATACAGAAACGCAATATAACAACGCGTGGTTTTAGAGAGAGAGAGAGGCATTTCACATATTGTGGGTGAATATCATTTTTCTAAAGTAAGAAACCCAGTTAAGACTCCAAACCTCTACACTACAACCACTGTGCACCTACAACATCTGGAGCAGTTTAAAATCAATATTTGTCTAATAACATGACAAAAACCTAAAATGTTAAATTAAATATAAACAACTCAACGGAGATGCAGACTCATAATGTGCAGCGCTCCTCAGAGGCTGTAATCCAGTGGTACCGCTCGTATTCACTAGTCTGGAAGTGGCGAGCAAACCCTTTCTCCGAATGAGACAAGCTAGCTAGCTTCGGGGTTGGCTGACGTCTTCACGATGTCTGGCTTTTCTGGAAAAGCCCGGCGTAAAAATATATTTTCAAGTATGTCCGGGTTCAAATCAATTTCTCTTCCTCTGTCAGCCATTGTGGGCATAGAAAAGTCTAACTCTGATGTATTAATGTGTGCTAACATGTTTTGCTAGAACTTGGGTGTATTAGTTTCTCTCTGACAAACCAACTAGAAGATGGAAAAATGCTGACGCGATCGAAATCTGATTTGAAATCAGATCTGATTGAAATTTTTGATCTGATTTGGTTAATGAAACAGACCCATACTAATATAGTTTAAGGTACAGCGGACAGCACTACTGATTGTGAAGGCAGCCTGAAATCTGATTAGAAAAAAAATCAAACATTCACATACTGGAAGCAGTGCAGCCAAGAAAAACACTATGACATGAAGAGAAGAAACTGTTGGGAATCAATTACAATTTCATGGAACAAATATTTGGATTGTAAATGTAGGTCAGTGCTTCTGATAGCAGAGAAAGTTTTGCCGGCCCTGACGGCCCACCACTGTGTGAACGACTATAAAACTCATAGCTATGTTATATAGTGAAAGAAAAACCATAACCTAAAGAAAATCACTTATTATTGAGGTTAATTCGTTGCTTCAAGATTCCAAAAGGACTACCTAAATATACTGAATTACAATTTTTCTTTCTGATCAATGTTTTTTTCTATAAAGTCCACAGGAGAGATCCTCCCACATGGGGAAGATATAGGGTTAAATAACATCTTGCCAGATGAAACATATTACTTACTGTAGAAATTATCCAATGGAAGCGTCTTAGTTGTTTCTCTGTCCAATTACATTTTTATTTCCACAGTTCTAATTTAAATTGCGGTAAGCCATGTTTATAATTGTTTAAAAAATAGATTTATGAAAACTAAATATCACATATGGGAAAGTCATTGGTCTGAACTTCATGCTGGTGTTTTGACAGTTTAATTTTTTTTTTCCTTTTTGGTGTGCGTGCATGTATGTGGGTGTGTGTGTGTGTGTGTGTGTGTGGGTGTGTGGGTGGGTTTGTAGATAAGTAATTAGTCTATTTATGCACTCTATAATCTAGTTTCCTTTTCTTCCCGAGCCCAAATCTTTTTTATTTATTTGCTGAATAATCTCTTGATAGAGGTAACACTCTGTTTGTAAGTATAATATTGCATCTGGTTTATTACATATTCCAATTCCTCTGTGTCTAAAATATAATATTCTATATTATGTGTTAAAGACACATAAAAAAAGGCACTTCTGTGTTAAAGGCACACAGAAAATCTAATGACACTTTCCAAGGTATTGATATACAAGGTATTGAACTCAAACATATTGTAAACTATTGTAAGGTTATTGTAATATTAAATTAAACAAAATTTTGCACGGTAAAAATTCTAATAGTAATTATGACAAAAGATTCACGTTTGTCTTGGCTTAAGATATCAGTTAGCAGAATGCTACCGTTTATCCACAGTTGCTTTTGTTGTATTCAAATAAAAAATTACTTGTCAAACAGCTATAAATGCAGCATCGCTATAGGAAGTTTCAGTACGCTAACATACTGTAGGCATGTAACATGGTTATTTAAGATATATTACACTCATGATTATTTAATCTGCTTACTATGTGCCTTTAAAAATATACTTAATAACTTTGAATCATATATGCTTCAACATGTAGACAGCATTAGTGCTGGTGGTGCACCAACACAGTCTCCATGGAAGAGTCAACAAAAGGAAACCTTACCCACATAAAACCCGCAACATCTAAAGAAGGCAAAACAACTTCAGTAGCAACTTCTTCAGCTGGTCTATCAGAAAGAAAATGCAAAGACATAAACAGGAAATGTGCTATTGTAAGTGTTTGAGAAAAAGGTAGGTCTTCACCCATCGTTTGAAAGTGCCTCTATTGCCATCACGATCTATTTATGTTAAAGACAGACTATGTCATTCTGTTTACTGTTTTAACAGATACTGTGTCTTATGCTGTATTTTGTTTTGTTTCTTCGTGCAGTTCTGTGTTACTTTTTGTTAATTTATGTCGTCTGATGCAGCACCTTGGTCCTGGGGGAATGTTCTTTCGCTTCACTGGGTACTGCACTATATACGGTTGAAAGACAATAAAAGCCTACTTGACCAAACCTACTCTCTCAACTTGTATAACTAGTAGCTGCAATGTGTTTTCTGTCAATCTTAGAATAAGCAACCAACAACAACTTCTATACCACACTTCGGTCTAAAAAGCTATTACTTAACATGCCTTTCTGCTGATTTTTCCTTTAGTGGCATCAAAGAGTGCTGGAGTGGCAGCATGTAGCTGACTAACCCACTGGGACTGCAACTTTACTGACTGCAAGCAGTAGATGGAACAAACTAGCAGTTAAAGGACACAAAAAGAAACTCAAACTGGAGTCACCAACTTCTCTCATCAACCTTGATCAAATCCTGAACCATCACAAAGGGTCATTTACAAAATCCATCCTCTCAAACTTATTGATATGAACCTAAACGGGCCAAACAGTCTAAACACTATTAAACAGCAAAGCGATAAAAAAAAAATGTAGATAGATAGATAGATAGATAGATAGATAGATAGATAGATAGATAGATAGATAGATAGATAGATAGATAGATGAGTCATCATTGAAATGAATAGCCATCTGTGAAAGTCTGAGCTGCTGAAAAAAAAAGTTCACAAAAAAAACAGACAGACAGACAGACAGACAGACAGACAGACAGACAGACAGACAGTTAGCAGTAAATATAATTATGGTCAGATGTTAAAGAGGGTGATTGCCTGTGGAAAGAAACTGTTCCTGTGTCTGGCAATTTTTGGAAAACAGAGTTTCTGTAGCGCCTGCCAGAAGGGAGGAGTTGAAAGTGGATGTGTCCAGGGTGCAAAGGGTCAGAAGTGATTTTTCCTGCTTGGTTTCTGGTTTTTATATAGTCCTTGTAAGTCCTGGAGAGTGGGCAGGGGATCACCAATTTTTTTTTTGCAGTTTTAAATGTGTGTTGCAGTCAATTCCTGCCCCTGTTTGTGCACATGATAGATATAATGACCGCAATGTAGAACTGCATCAACAGCTCCTGTGGCAGATCATATTTTCTTAATTGGTGTAGATTGTACATCCTCTGCTAAACTTTTTGATAATGGAGTTGATGTTGGATGCCCATTTCAGGTCTTTGGAAATGGTAGTGCCCAGAAACCTGAGGGGATCCACTAGGGATGCACATTCCAAAAGTGGATTTTCGGTTTTCGGCCGAAAGACTTTGCTAACCGAAACAACACGGCCGAAACAGTTTCTTGTGATGACGCAAACAGAAACCGCGCCTGCAGCAACATGTGTGAACGTATTTCAGTATATCTGAGAAAGACCCACGGATCGCGATTTGCAAAACATGTAATGCCGAAATTTCAAGAGGAGGGCATCGTTTCTTATTATGTCTCTCTCTCTATCTATAGACTTTGGAATTCCTTTATAATGTAAAACATTTTTTTACAAGGCAACAACAAAACAACCAAAAATAATAATAATTTCCTTTAATTAAAAAAAGCAATCATTCAACCATTAACAGTTCATGCCTTGGAGTAGAAAAAGTGCATAAAGACAACATTCAATCAAGCTCAGTTTTTACACTCTGATTTACTCTGATTGGTTGAAGTCAGATACCTGCATTTCTTCTTAGATACACGTGTATCATGTCTGAGTTTAGGCTCTGAGCTGAGGAAATCCTCAGGATTGAGTGAAAGTGTTCATCAGTGAGACTCCTGAGAACTCAAAGAGAACAGTTACACACACAGATATGTGCTGGTGAACATAGAGAGCGTTTGAGCAGCTTGGGCACGGAGTTGGTGCAGTGTGTGAAACATGGAAACTGTGCAGCACACACAGAGTCGTACTTTGACTTGATCGTGTCTCTACACTGTAGTTCAATCGACTCCATTTGTAGGTTGGTTGGTGCGCTCTCCACGTCAACCACAAATGGATTACTGAGCAGATCATATCTGCATTTCTGGGCTTCAAAGTCGGTAAATCTCGGAGTAAATTCAGCGGTCTCGACTAACGCGCCCGCGCACTAACAAAGCATTCTGGGATTTGTAGTGTTAGCGGTGTATGCACTATATACTGGCGGGCCAGCGCTAATACACATTTGATATGATCCCGCAGGCCAAAAATAATTACTCCGCGGGCCAGAGTTGGGTCACTGGAAGTGCAGTCATTAGTGTAGAGGAAGAAGAGCAGTGGGGAGAGGACACATCCCTGAGGAGCTGGAAGTTAATACCTCCCAGTCTCACCTGGGGATCCACTGACAGATGGCAGGGGGTATAGTACGTTTCAGGAGCTTGGTGTGGAGAATTTCCAGGTAAGAATTTCCAGGAAAATGTGTGAAATTAGTTTTCTTTAATCACATCCTTCACATTTTTTTGTTGTACAAAGGTGTTATTTAAGTGTATGTTCAGGAACATCATATTAGAACACTGCTGGTCTGTCAAACCGTTGGTCCGTCAGTGGGAAATATTTTGTTTCAGAAATAAGTGGTTGAATGAGTGTATTTTGCCACTAGAGTACAGCATTTCACAGACACGTCTATCCAGAGCAACTTCTAAATTGAGCAGTTGAGGCCTTGTTTAGGGGTCCAGCACTGGCGTCTGGGTGGTGCTGGGGTTTGAACTTCAGGAATTCCTAACTGCTGCTCCCACCTCCAGCACAGATTAGACACACATGGAGTTCTAGCTGTATGTTAAAGATTGTTCTTGTGTGTGTTCTTTTTAAACTTTGCTATCTAATGATCTAAAAGATCTTATATGATGCTTGGCATATTAAAAGTGTTTGTGTATATATATCATTTGAGGACCTCATGCTTCTCAAATACATTTTTGTTTTAGATTTCATTCTGAAACTGGATACCACTGTGCCACCCTGGACGTCCCACCTATCAAGCCACATCCCACTTTGAATAACTAAAAGTGCTTCAAACATCCACCCCACATTCCTCTACCAACTTTCCTCACACAGCTATTGCGAAGAGTTGCAGATGGAACGAAACATGGCTGGAAATACTGGTGCACACAGCGCACCCACATACCTGGCATGGTCCATCTTTAACACAATATGCTGCTGTTTACCTCTTGGAATCATTGCAATTGTGTTTTCCTGCAGGGTAAGTGATATCCCATCAATTCATTAATTGGCAGTTTTGTATATTATTGCAAAAAAAAAAAAATTTACAAACTAAATCATTTTTTTCATTATAGACTGACACGGCTAACACTATTGGAGATGCAACGAGGGCTAATGCGCATTCCCAAACGGCTAAGAAACTGAATATCGCCGCACTGGTCATCGGAATTCTTTTAATCATCATTGTAATTGTACTGAATGTGATAGCACCTTCGAAATAAACCTGAATGCACGCTGAAATGCAACAGGGCCAAGTCACACAATGTAACTGAATATACTTGTATTCGTAATATTTCAATTTTTTTTTTTTTTTTTTTTTAATGAATATTCTTGTTTTCGTAATATTTTAATTTTTTTTTTTTTTTTTTGTTGTTTTTCTTTATTTTTTTGTCAAAGAAAAAAAGTTTTTTTTTGCATTGTGTCATCTAATGGCCAAAGAATTATTATTACATTACACACTACTATGTAAAGTCTGTACAGACTGAACTTCTATTAACCACTGTTAGTATATCTTCATATATGTATATGAATTTTTAATATGAATGCATGATTCAGTCAGATCTGTCAGAATGTGTGTATACTCCAAATTTTTTCCCTTTTTTTATGCACCACAGAAAAAAACATGTTTTGAATAGACCATGTATTCACTTTTATATTAGTATTAAAAAAGAGTAAAAAAAAAAAAAACATGCTCTTTAAAAATTTTCTGAATAAAAATCATTGAACACCAGTGAATTGTTTTCGTTGTTTGGATCCGTGCGAGCGAGTGTTTTTGTGTGGTTTGGGTGGTGTGTGGGGGTGGGGTTTGTGTGGGGGGTGTTGGTGGGGGAGGGGGGGTTGTAGTTGTGCGTCTAGAATCATTCATGTATACTTTCCTTTACCTCAGTGCTTGAGATTTATTCTTTTTTTTTCTTTTAAATATAAAAACAAAATTTTTATCATTCTGATAACACCAATTTTTTTTTTGTTTGTTTCCTAAAAGTGATCTATTCCTATAAAATTCTATTTCTAACATCTGAATTTATGAATTTATTAAATCTTTTTGTAAATATAGAACAGATTTTGTAGCATCGGGATTTTGAAAACGCTCCAATGAGTTATGCAAAGAAAACTTGGGACATAAGAGAGTACCTCTCCGACTTCCATAACAACAGCTGTTCACTAATTCCTCAGTATTTCAGGTCACAACTTGCGAGGGTTTGTAAAATACTTGCTGAATATAAAACACAGGGGAGAAAAACGATACAGTATTTATTTCATGTGCATTAGTTCAGGACCGAAGCCTCAGAAGTTTTAACTTGTTGGTGACCAATAAAAAAATTGAGAATTGAGATATTGAGCATCAAAACTCCTTCAAAACTTGTGCAATACTCCTTGTGCTCCTGTAGGCGGCTAAATGAGGCTCAAAAAAAAATGAATATAAAACACAGGGGAGAAAAACGATACAGTATTTATTTCATGTGCATTAGTTCAGGACCGAAGCCTCAGAAGTTTTAACTTGTTGGTGACCAATAAAAAAATTGAGAATTGAGATATTGAGCATCAAAACTCCTTCAAAACTTGTGCAATACTCCTTGTGCTCCTGTAGGCGGCTAAATGAGGCTCAAAAAAAAAAAAAAAAAAAGGATTTAAAGCAGACAAAGACTTTAAACAAAAAAGGTTTCCAGGAATGGTAACTGAGTGGCTGTACTGTAGGAGTTCCTGGAATAGCGAATTACACTATTAAACCGCCTTTTAACTTCCACCCCATCAGGCCACATCCCACAGTGAATATTTTAAACTGCATCCAGTACCCACCCTACATTCGTGCTTAAGACTTACTCGCACAACCAGTGCAAAACAGACACTGACATACACGTTGACATTCAAACAGAAAACCACTGCAATGGAAGGTAAGATGCCTCTGTCTTCTCCGGGCCCCAGTGCACCCACTTACCTGGCTTGGTCCATCTTTAACACAATATGCTGCTGTACTCCACTTGGAATCATCGCAATCGTGTTCTCTTGCCGGGTAAGCAACTTTTTTTGTTAATGCAAATGACTGAAAAATGTAAGGATAAAATAAATCTTTTTTTTTTTTTGTTATAGACGGACACGGCAAATCTTATCGGTGATCCCACAAGAGCTAATGCGCATTCCCGATTGGCCAAGAAACTGAACATCGCTGCACTGGTCATTGGAATTGTTTTCGTCATCATCTTCATCGCAATTTATGTTGTTATATTTCAAAAGATCCAGGACGAACATTTTAAAATGGGACAGTGAGGGAAACTATCGGCTCAAGTGATCATACTCCTACTGTTGTTTTTGTCTTCTATATTGTCCCATTATAACTACTGTATTGTGTTACATTTCTGCATTTACACTGGCGTTCTTGTTTTATTGCATGTGAACAGTTTCGCCTTCTTTTTATGTATGCATCCTTCTGTTTTTATATATGAATGATTGCTGTGCTGATCCAATAAAATCTGTTTAAATGTGTGTGTGTGTGTGGGTGTGTTGGGTGTGTGTGTGGGGGTTGGTGGGTGGTTGAGTGCGCTTGTGTGTGTGTTTTTTCACAACAGCATACTGACAGCAACAGTTTAAAGTTTAAAGTGCAGTTTTAGTTTACATTTTTGTTTAATCCACTGAGGTCCTGTGTCATTTGAACATACATTCATACTATAGAATTTTGCATGGAATTTTAGATAATTAAACATGATTAAACAATTCTAGGTAGACTGGTAATGGTGTGAGGTTTGGACGAAGAAAGTGTGTGAAAAATGTGCAGCAATTATTGATCAGTGTTCGGATCTCAGCCTGTTCTCTCAACTTTTATAAGCAGCATCTGTGAGATGAGTTGAAGAACATGGTCTAGTGCAGAACATCTGCTTCAAAAGATGTTTGGTTGTTTTATAAATCAAGTAAGTAAAGTGATTCGAATGAGTCTCTGACTCAAGCAAACTCAAACTAAACCTGGTAAAAACAAAATTTCGATATGTTTTTACACTGAGCATTAAATTACTTCCAGAAGCAGAAGCAAGTTGGGCATGTGTTCATGAAATGATTAGAAAACAAAAAAATAAAAAACAACTCGTACAGACAAAAAACATATGGAATTAGATATATACGTGAAATTTCCTGTAAACAATAGTGTAAGAATTACAGAATGCCTCAACCCAGATTCCACCCAGGGGCATAATAATAATTCGTCCCCCTCACTTTTTATAGTGGAGGAAAAAAAAACAGGTAACACTTCACATTTCGTCCCCCCACTTTTGAAATAATGGCTACACCCCTTATTCCACCCCACGCTATACCAAATTAAGCTCATCCGCAAAACGGCTTAAATTTCACAAAAGTATTTATGTAGGAAGAACATTTACTTATAATCATATACTCCAGTAATCATGTTGTTCTCACTCTCCAGTGTTCTGTATTGTTGAAAGATTTATGTTCAAACTATTGATGTCACCCAGATGAGGATGGGTTCCCCTTTTGAGTCTGGTTCCTCTCAAGGTTTCTTCCTCATAACATCTAAGGGAGTTTTTCCTTCTCACAGTCCCCATGGCTGCTCATCAGGGATAAATACACACCATTCACCTTAACTGTTGATTTTTGTAAAGCTGCTTTGAGACGATGTCTGTTGTGAAAAGCGCTATAGTAATAAACTTGACTTGACTTGACTAGTTTGAAATAGAATTTCAGTTGTATCAATCCTAAACGTAATCTTGATATAATCTGTCTGGGAGAAGCAGCAAGCCATCAAGGACCATCTCCAACCGAAAGGTATCTGAGACCATGATTATCATTTAAACAATACCCCTTCCTGATCTGCTGGGGGGCCGGTACCAGCAAAGGTGTGAATACCGGTGATTACCACCTGCTGATCTCCGCCCTGAGAATGGTATCACCCAGCCTTTCGTTTCCTCACACATGTCCTATATCTAATTTACATTTCAGGAATAACTCCGGTCTATACTTCAACGGGAGGAACAATAGAAAATATCTGGGCAGAGTTTGCTCTGGTTTCTTTCTGACTCCAATGAACCCAAAGTGCTTCATGTATTTTGTCACTGCTACGCTGTTATAAACTTCGTCATTACGTTGTCCTCATCATTTTTTCTTACAATAGGTATGACAAAACACGACGCATATAACATATCAAACAGATTTTGAACACGATCCAAACAGGGTAGTGAAAAATGGTTCTTTTATAGCTTCCTACAAAAGAACAAAAGCTTCGAATGATTCTTTTATAACTTCCCTAATGTTCGTTATTGCGCAGCCATTGTTTAGGAATTCAACTCCCTCAGGCTCGCATACGGTACGGTTTATTGTCAGCAGTCCATCTGTCTGTCAGTGTGTAGGAAATGTCTACTACTAAATGAACAGTTTACTTTTTTCCATTGAGCCGAACTACATAGTCAAACAAGAAGGAGGCACCCATGTTGAAGAATCGCCAGCAAATTCGCCAGAAACAATTTTTATAAGCACATTAGAGCAGGTCTTCATGAAATCTTTACATATTTATCTCATATTTACAGCATATTATATTTATTTTATACATCGCATATCGAAAGTCTCCCAATCTTCTACACTTGTTCTGTTTCTTGAGAAATCGGGATTTTTAGGTTTCAGAAGAAAAACTGCATGCTCTTTTGACTCCCAGAATTTCCAACCCAAACAAATCACATTTCAGCAAGTGCAAAGAAGCTAACGTACACCCACTTACATTCCTCCTGACGTCTTACTGACACTGCCAGTGTACACCAACGTTAAACCAAATACATCATTCCTGTACTGGAGTAAAAGCACTAATCCCCTGCTCAAAAATTTACCAGAGTTCTTGCTTTTAAATGGACTGAATCATGAAAAGTAAAAGGAGTGATCTATCAGAGCTCTTTGTGAATAATCAATGGAGTTCAGTGTTCAATATTCCTGCACAATCACACCTTTTTAATCAGAGACTTTTTAACCACAACCATGAGGTTACGCTTGTGTTCTCACCACAGTTTCTCTTCTAACACTGTTAATCAAATAATCAACGGTGTGAGCATTTATCTGTTATGTAGTTTCCTAAATTGAGAATACTCGAATAAAGTGCACACACTTCTAAAATGTACTTCAATATTTTGCCGATGTTCACCACGAAGAAAAACGCTGGAGGATAGAAGAAAAAAGAGCATGTACTTATTCTGTATTTGCAGTTGTGTTGCAAGTGTTTCAACCCATTTATGAAACGCTTTTAATTATTGGTGAAAGATCATCTTGAGATAAGGTTCGGTCAAGAATATCCCTCACTGGTCATACTGTAGGGATCGTTTAATCATCATTAGTGTTATAATGACTCTATGTTCCTGTGAGGATATTACAAGGCTTTGAAATCCAAACCCCACCTCTAATTATAGTCACATACTGTAAATTTCAAGGGAACTGAAAACAGACTCAATTTTTGGCTAAAATGTTATTAATCGTATTAACTACTAAATCAGTCTTATAAAGGGGTCATCAGGGAAAATCTGAAAAATCTGTACATTTACAATGTCTGAATTTTTGTATTAGATAATTCTTTCATCTTTTTTTTACATAAATGCATTCCAGTTTAAAATGAATATAAATGAATATAAACAGTATGTAAGTGTGTGTGTGTGTGTGTGTGTGTGTGTGTATGTATATATATATTTTTTTTTTTTTTTTTTTTTTTTTTTTTTTTTTTTTTTTCAGTTTTCTTCAATTACATTTTGCGAAATTCGAATTTATGAGTGGATTAAAAACTGGTCACACACGCAACAAACCACCAATCAGGGTCGAGCGTTCGCTCTGTTTTGAACTTGTTTTGACTGGGGTTTGGTGGTATCTACTTATTACAACTATACAGTTCAGCTTCAGTTCAACAGCAAGCAAAACATTTTGAGAGAAATTCATGATGGAAGAAACTGCTGACTCGAACTTGTCACAGCACCTGTGGCCTCATTTGCATAATGTCTTCAGTAGTTATGTAGTTGTTTAGTAGTTTTTGGGCTCATGATCATTTTAATAAACATCAACCTGTTCCAGCATAAAAACACGGTGTGTTAAACGGGATGTGATTCGAGGATGGATTTGAACTGTAATTATTATCAACAGTCTACTACAATGGCTCAAGATCAAAAATAATAATAATTTAATAATAATAAAAATAATAACCCTAGGTTTTATTTATAGGTGCCTTCCATGACACTTAATGACACTCATAAAGTTCTATACAACTAATACATATACAGTATAACTGATATGGCTGCCTAAAAGAAACGTTTTCAAACGATATTTAAAAGTGGGAAAAAGAGTCACTGTTGCAAATTTCATGAGGAAGTCCTGAATCGAGATGCCAAACACATAGGAAGAAATAAGGAGAACGAGGACCTCGATCTACGGGTTTGAGAAGAAGTCTATGTTAAAAGCTGTTGAAGAACATGAGAAATGCGATATGAACAGTTTTGCATTGAATATTTATCTGCCACCAAGATGAGGATGGGTTTCCTTTTAAGATTGGATCCTCTCAAGGGAATTCTTCATTGCAATAGTTGCCACTGGTTTGATCATTAGGAACAAACTAGAGTCTCTTCAACATCCCAACAACCTTTTGGCTGGAAAAAAACAGAAATTCCTAAAGCCACACCCCAAAATCTTGCCACTGGAGTCAAGCTTGTTAGAACAGCAATGGGGGTGGGAGGTGAATCATGTTCACATTCACATATGACTTTGATAGTAAAGTGGAGCATAATTATAATGTTTGCATCAGTGGAATTAGAATCAGGATTGCATCAGCAACCATTTTTTTCCCTCCGTTGAAGCATGAAACCTAAAACATGCCAAAGCTTGTCGTTTTACAAACAACAGCGTAAAATAAAGAAAAACTGACTGTAAGGGCTGACTCTGGAAAGTTCTTCAAATAAATGTCTTTACAGAAAAATGCATGATCTCAAATGTTTATAAATTCTTTATCGACTCATTAGGTATATCAGATATCATCAGCCATGCGGTAGATTTCTCGTTCTAAGAAACAGCAATGTGGGATTTTTTATTTTGTATTACAAAAAAAACACAAGCTGTTTCAGAGCTGAAGTTTGATATAACAATTAATGGAGACACGGAACGAGTCATTAGGGGCCATAATCAAAAGAAGACCAGAAGGAAGCCGTCTGTCAGGGTTCTGCTAGTGAGTCCGGGGATGTCGCTAATTTTTTTAAGGAAGCATCTTGAATTTTTGGCTTCCTGAATTTAATTTACACACTTCCCTGCAAAACATTTGACAAGAAAAAAACTGCGGGTTGTAACAGCAAAAACAAAAACTCAACTCAACTCATTAAAATTAAAAAATTCATTTTAAAGGGGGGAATTGATTGAATTAATTTAGACAAACTGATTAATTAACAATTAGATGAACTTTCTAGATCTTTATCTAAAATAAAATTAATTTATATTTTATGACATTCCTCTCACAATCCTCTAGTTGCTTATGAAAGTTAGAGGTTCTGGAAAATGTTCCTAGCACTCTTGGCTCTGTTCTGTAAACAAGACTTCCTCTTTGTCCATAGTTTTTTGTTTTTTTCTTTGAAAAATGAGGAAAAGAACAAGAGCATGATTGGTTGGTGGCGTCATTTCTGAGAAGCTCCACCCAGGTTTTGGTGGTCAGCCAAAATGTGGGAGTTTTTTGTTTTTTGTCTTCTTGATTGAGAGAGTAACCCCAGATGTTTGTGTTGTACAAAAACTTCGTACCCCTTGCTTGCAATGCTGATCCGAGACCATTTGGTTACTCTTGGTGTAACGCAAATAATCACATTTGTGCAAAAGTTTGTAAACCCTTCAGCATAAAAGGAGGGAATTTCATTTAAAACAACAAGAACATCAAACAGTGGCCTCCAAACGTTTCCTCTCAGTGGAACTATCTCACTCTTTGCTCACTTTTCTGTTCAACTTTCCACCTTCGTAGTGGATTTTGCTCGCCGCTTCCTGTAATCCGATACGTATGATTGTGTACAGAACAGGCATGTAGAGACTGCAGAGATTGCAGAGTGACATGATAATCCATTTCTCGTTTTAAATATAAGATTTGTTTCATCAATATAAAACTTTCACCCCACAATCGTTTTTAGCTTTTAGTCTTTTTTTCTATTTAAACTACATGGGATTGTAAAAAGGGTTACAAACTTTTGCACTCCGGCTTGATTGCACAGCGTCATTGTGAGGCACCAGCAGCGTTTTTGCCCGACACTGAAAGGATTCTTTTGAAAGACATTGTTTTCCAACAGTACATCTTTGTTAGTGATAGTCCATGGCATCTACGCAACCTCACATCTGCTCCATTTAACCTAGCAGAAAGCCTCTCACGCATAGTAGTCAGGAAGCAGATTTACATGTTTAAAAAGGCTAAGGTTTTTTGTGTAACCTCATAAAATGCTAGCATACAGGAAGTTACTGCTACACCACCACCCTCCCCCCACTTTTCCCACTTTTTTTGCAGTGTTCGAATGTGGAAGCCCCGTTTGCAACCTTGCGCAACCACGTTGCCAGACATCAGACATCGAACAGAGTCCACCTGTGTTTAATCAAAGCGTAATCCGATCTCAGAGTAAATACACTTCCACTTTCTGCCAGGGTGCTTGTTAACACATCTGAACACACAGGAACCAAGAAGCTATCAAAACAGTCTGGAACAAAGCTCTAAAACAAGTCAGAGTGTTGGATTATTAACACAGAAATTATACAAACCATGAAACCACTGAACACCGGTAAATTTATGATGAAGATCTGAAATTCTACGACACAACCACAAGGTCACAACGTGGTTTTGCATTTGACTGGGTAAAGAGCGCATTAGTCAGAGACATGCCAGAGAGGTGAAAGCTATTTCTCAAGCTATTTCTACAAGACTGTCATAGCCCTCTTAACAAATGTGTGGGGAGTAAAAGTTCTTTGGACATTGGCCTCGGGCAAAATGTAACATTTCTATGAACACCATGCAGGGTTAAAACTGACCATACGAAAACTACTGTATGAAGTTGAACTGCTAACTATCTCCAGAATGCACATGGTGAAGATAAAATGTGTGCATTCTGGAGATGATACAGTAGTTTTTTTTGTATGGTCAGATTCAACCCTGCATTGCCCGAGGCCAATGTCCAGAGAACTTTTACTCCCCACACATTTGTTAAGAGGACATTATTTCCTCAATAATCCATTTTAAATACAGTTTCAAATATAGAGATATACATATCTTCTGACTAAATCTGAATCCATGTTGTCATTCTGATTCCATTGGTTAACCCCCTTTTTATGACCACTCTAAGATAAGAGCATATTATATATATATGAATTTGTTATTTTTCCTCTCTAAAACTGAGCTGTAGTTTTCCTTCCAGAAACAACAAATGATTATTAATGTATTAATGAATTCAGTCAGTAAACTTGTTTTTTTTATTATTGTTTTTTAACGTTATAAGAAGTAGGTTAATACTAAAAGAGCTTGAATAATTTTTTGGGGGGTTACTGAGGTAAATTTGGCGTAACATAGCAATAATTAACCGCATCACAAATTACCTCCATGAAAATCCTCACCAGGAGAGTAAAACAAGTGTTTGAGTGTGTAGGTGAGTGGGTGGATGTATGAGGGGGAAGAAGAAAGAATGGAATGTGAAATGGTGATAAGTCTGTGGCCGGAAATCAAAGATTATAGGTATAATGGTTTCCCAGAAATGATTCCCATCCATGACAAATAACGTTTTAAGAAGTGTGAATGCGTTGACGTGGATTCAGGTGGTAGGATTGAGCCAATTTCACTGTCAAAATGTAATCTTTATTGCACAATGTTATTTAAACAAACCTTTGCTTTACATGTTCTACATAATCTTTTTGTTCAAAGCAAAACTAAGGTGATTATAGCTCCGTGGTTTTTGTTTTGTTTTGTTTTTTATTCTGACCATGAATTAATATACTGAAGCCACTAATCAGAGGGTCAGGAGTTTAAGCACCAGTATCTCCAAACTGCCATTTTGGGTTCCTTGAGCAACACGATTAACTCTTTGTGCTCCAGGGGGTGCTATAATCATGGCTGACCCTGTGGTTTGACCCCATTTAAATGCTGTAATCTGTGGTGAAGGAAAAACACAAACCATGCATTTGAGGTAGATACACCAGGTTATATTACTTCAGTAAAAGTGCTTTCAGTGAAGTAAAAATACAAAAGTCTTTCTTTCTATCTTTCGGTTTCTCCCATTAGGGGGCGCCACAGCGGAACATCCGCATGTTTGATTTGGCACATGTTTTTATGCTGGATGCCCTTCCTAACGCAACCCTCCCCATTTATCCGGGCTTGGGACCGGCACTAAGGCTTGTGCAACCCTAATGGCTGGGGTTTGGTTCCCTGACCAGGGATCGAACCCGGACCGCAGCGGTGAGAGCGCCACATCCTAACCACTAGACCACCAGGGGACCATTTTTAAATCCAAAAAAATACAAAGTACAAAAGTACTGCCATTAAATGTACTTAAGTATCCATAGTACTATGATTTATTACGGCTGTAATGTTCCTATTATCATTTTTGTCACAAGACTCTTTACTTAATCAACTCAATGTATGTGAAAAGACTCGAATGTGACTCTCAGCACAACAATCGCTTATTAGAATGATATTAATGAGTCAAACACTGGTTGATATCTATTCAAATGATCACGAGTCCAAAACCTTCTTTTCAACTGCTTCAAAAAAAATCATGTGTGCCATCATTTATCCTCTCAAACCCTTTTGCTTGCTGTGGAACTGCTGCTAATCTGTATGTCGGTGAGGTTTTGATCTGGATAAAAGCGATTGCCAAATGCCATAAATGTAAACCGACGATGTATAAAATGCACATAGGATCGACTGAGATTTCGTCATAGTTGCATTCCAGGGGGTTCCTTTAAAGGTCATAAATGCACACGACACAACCCACTTAAATCAGACATACTCCAGCTTGTCCATAGCGCTGCACTTTTCAGAAGAACGCCACCAAATATGGTTATCATGTTAAACTGGGTGTCAAAACCAGGTCTCTAGTATGCATCCCTGTCAGCTGTGTTTACATACAAAGAGATATCATTTCTGCATGAGAACATACATAAGAGGCAGCTAAACACTAATTGAGGGGTGGTAATATAAAACACTTCAGGATCTGTAGAGGGAGCCCTTTCAACCTTCTCAGCATTTCAGCCGCTAGGTATCTACGCCTGCACTATCGGTGTGGTCCAGACACCAGCACAGGATGTTACAGATCCGCACAGGAACTAATAAATTACAGCAGCACTGTTACATTCCCCCCAAAAAAAGGCAACCCAGGCAGTTCTCGAACTCGCAGAAAGAGGAGCATATTGTCATTGCTATTTATCCTGTATGCATCCATGTATTATTTGGGTGTTTAAATAATAAAATGAAGCTGATCAACTGAGGTATATATATATATGTTTCTCTTCCTATCTATAAATTCAAACACACTCAAGAGCATGAGTAGGATATCAACTTTTTTCAAGATTTTCAAAATTACCATTTCTTGATTGTATTAACAGTTCACGAATGAATGCAAATGTTTAATAAATGGGACTGGGAGACAAATATGAAGGCATAAATATTGGCTCTCCATTTTGTAGCTCAAACTCAGGAAGGTCAGAAGTCCCACCTTCTGAATAGTTTAATGCAGTATATGGTATGATCGTTAAACTTTCTCAACAAGTAGAATGTTTATTGGTAGTGGACCAAATAAAGACCAAGTATTACTAGTGCAATATTTTGCTGCCAGGCTTTAGCTCAGTGTCAAATTAAAAGAAATAAAACTAAGCAAATTTTAAGCAGGACAGAACTTAAAAATCTTAGTTTTAATGAGCACAGCTTATCTACCAAAAAATAAAAAGTAAAAAATGTCAGTGCTACAGCAGTTTAACTGAAGCCACAAAACTGGTTTCTTTACAAAAAGTCTTTAAGTCAAAGAGCATTATAGCACATTCTTATGGTAATGGGAACAGTCACGCTAAACAGGTCCCAGCTGGGTGAAAGTACCAATTGCAACATAAGAAATTCAAAGTGTTACTGTTCAGTGGAACCACAAATGTAAAACCCAATGCTTAGTGAAATCCTGGCCATTGTAAAATCAACATGTTTATATTCCCAGAACTAAAAGAAATGTAACCATAAGTGTGCAAGATGTTCAGTTTAGCCATCACATCCATAAAAAGGGCATGTTTATAAAACGTCTTCAAATTTAGTGAGCTGCTTTCCAGACACATGCAAGGCAAGACATGAGAAAACTAAACACCACATCCAGAGTAGATGTGACTGTAGATGAAGCTCGTGCTGCCATCTAGTGAAATGTCTGCTAAAGTCACAATCAGACAGAGCCAGTATTGAAACCAGAGTTTATTTTCTGCTGTTAATTTTGCAACATAATTTATTAAAACCCACTTTAAAATATGCCATTAATGGCAATTAGCATTCAATTCTCATAAATAATTACTTTAACATTGAAACCAGCCATCAAGGCTGCACACACACTCAAAAGAGCAAAAATCACACACAGAACTGCAAGCTCTTATGAGCGGCTCTTGCTAACCCAGTGGTATTTGTCCATCCGTGGACCAGAAAAGGCATATGATGGTCTGTAGTTTTTGAAGCCATTGTGTGGGGGATATTGGCCATTCGAATGCTGCTGGTAGCCTTCAGCAGCATAGGGCTTTCTTTTGGGATAAGCAGTCCAGCTTGGCATGGATGGAGGTGGACCAAAGTCACTCAACTGCAAAAAAATAAAAAATAAACGGTGAAATTCAAAAATCAGCCTTTGCTCCTGAATGAAAACCTGCAACCACATTGGCCTTTTGTAGATAAGATCCAAAACCTGGACCAATAAATATAAAAATCAAGAACAGCCATGAGGAACTGTTCAGCAAACCATGGTCCTGAAATACTCTTTCCTGTACATTACTGTGCAAAATATCCAAGTCAATTAAATCAGCTGGATTTGAAGCACATGTTGGAACACAAACCTAGACCACAAAACTGGAATTTGTTCCTGACCTTGGATCTTGTCTTTAGAAATACCTGATAAACACTGTTGGGATTGGACACCGTTGGGATGCACTTGGGCTCCGGAGCAGAATGCGTGCTGCTACTACTGCTGCTGCTCATGCTCACGTTGATGGTGCTCAAGCTGCTGTTAGCACCTTCTTCATCTGAAGATGTTCCTGAATGGTAGTCTGAGGAAGCCCTCTCCACAGCATTGTTAATCCTGCGTGAGAACTCACGGTCTCCTTTTTGCCCCTCCAACAGTGCCACACAAAATGGTGCATTTTTCTCACCATACCTGCAAGAGTTACAATTAAAAGAGTTAAACCTTTTAAAAGCTTGGCATACTACTAGAACATTGTTCCATTTTATGGTCAGCAAAGGATTTTACCGGCATGAAACTTCTCCAGGGTCTACCCAAATGGTGATCTCTTTAGGCAAACCGAGGTCCTCATAATCAATATTACTTTGTTTGCAAGCACGGCCAATTACAGGGTCCCTCATCTGGGCCTTGTTCATCCGGAGACACCTAGAGGGAAAAACATTATGTTCAGTGAACAAAATCTGGCAATACCCCCCTCCCCTCCAATCATGCTTCTGCATCACAGCCCTGTACCGGAAAGCTTGTCCTTTGCATGGCTTCTCTGGGTACCAGTGGCTTTTGTAGGTCTCAAAAAGGACAGACGTAAACGCCACAGCGAACCTCTCCCGACACGAGCGCTCCAGCTTTCCATGCTTCTTTGCCAGCCTCGCCACAAAGAAAACAGTAGCAGCAATCTCTTCCTTCATTTTCTCTAGACTCAACCCTCTTTTGCTTTAAAATTATGTAATTAAAATGTGTTCTTTAAAAAAAAAAACAAGCCTATAGTAAAGGTATACCCAGATTGCTGCTTTTAAAAACCGGGCGCAAAGGGCAAGAACTTACTGAGAACTTAAACCACAGCAAGATGTGAAGCAGAAAATGATGCATTTTAAGGTCACAGTAATTTGGAATTAGATGTCTCAACAGGTGTGTCCTATTGAGGAACGTCTTCAGCAAGTGGAACACGTGCTTTTGCTGATGTTGGCCACTAGATGGTGCTACAGATGTTCTCAGAATAACAGTTTAGGATGAAGACAATAACATTACATGCTAGAAAGATGTTATTTGTATCTCCATTGTAGTACAATGAGACATTAATACATTTAATGAGCATTTTTGTGTGCTTTTATATTTAATTTTTTAACTACATTTTTACCCAAGAGCAAGAGCTAAAATAAGCTAGAGTTCTGTAACTTATTTTAATGTAATGTCATTTTCTCAATTAAAAATGAAGTTGGAAAACACTCAAAGCAACCACAAACAAATAATTAATTATTGCAAGTAAATTAAAACCTAAATCCTTTTATTTTCTAACTTCTTATTGATTTTAGAGCTCGATATTTCAATAAATTTCACATTTCTAAACCTGAAGTATTTGATTCAGATTTTTGGGGTGATGGAGGACAAGAGGGGCTTGAAAAAGTTTCTAGACTACAGGAATAAAAGTGGGACAAAGTGTCCATTAAACCAGACTGTACTATGAAAATAAAATACAAAAACACACCAAAAGTTTAAAATACATCTACTATTCAATACTTCAGGATTTTAGAGGGTCTGTGTAATTAATTAATGTGAGTTCACAAATCTTTCTTCTTTCTGGTTGGGAAACATGCTCAGTGTGGTATTCCATGATGTTCCACAGAGAATGGTGATACACTAGTCAACTATGAGAAAAAAATACCTCAGAATAGAAATATAATCAATCTGTGGGTTCATTTTCATACTCACACAACAGAAACTCCATTTTGCCTATTTAGCTGCAATATTCTGGAAACTAGAAATAATAGTTTAAGTAATAATTTTCTATTTTTTGTTGTTTTTGCATGCAGTTTTGTGGTATCTGATCTTGAATGTCATGCCCTCGTGCATGCAATAGATTCAATTCGCTTCTAATGTTTCTAGAATGTAACAATAAAACTGAAATAATTAATGTTTTTATTAGCTGTAATAGTATTGATGTAAATACTGTAAATCAATGTCCATGAGTATACATGGTAATATTGGATAAATGTCATTGCAACTATTTACTTCATTTTAAATGATGAGGAAATATTCTTTTAATTAAGTTTCACAGAATTGGAAAATATGTTGAATGCATTTAATGTTCTGATTGCAATTGTTTAAGATGTTGTGGCTGCAAGTGATGATGCAAGTTGATTATTGTCTACAGAGCAACTGGCAACGCATTAGATGTTCGATGTTAAACTTCTACAGGCAAGTCTGGGCTTGTCTTTGGAGAAGGAATGAAATGGCTAAGAAATAGTTTCTGTGGTAACCCTGAGTAGCTATTGTCCACTATCAGCATAGAGCGTGGACCAACTGAAAACCAATCCTGACTCACAGAAACATCAGTGCTTGGGTTTGTCTGTATCTAAGGATTTGATCAGCTTCTTGTTTTTTTTGTTCCTGACCTCTGATTGAACAACAGTGTGCTGCATTCAATGGTTGCCTATGTAAACGATGGTTAGGAGAGGGGGATTATCTACATGATCGAGTCAGAAATTAACACTGACTGGAATCAAAACTGTGTGAGAAGAATTACCAGAGGAAAAGAAATAGGGAGAGAAATGGGATATAAAAGGATTAACAACTTAATATATCATTATTTGAATTTGTGGATACTTGCACATGGATTCATATATAACATTTTGATATAATTTCATTGGTTATAGTGAATTGGTTGGTAAACAACAGCTACCAACATCAGCACTGGTCATGTTACAGTGTCAATAACGACTAGAAATAACTTTTTAATTCGTCCTGTATCACAAATAGTTCAATGTAAACCATATCAATGATTATAGATTTGGTATATTTTCTTTTTGGCACAATTTACCAGTTTTTCTTATTCATTTAACGTCATTTATACACGTCAATGTTAATTTTTTTAATTATTTGACTGGTCAAAGTAAATTAACAGGTCATAAAATTTCTGGTTACAATTTTGCACTGCAGAAATACATTATATTGAAGATTTGTTTCTTTTTCCTTGATATAATTATACAATAAATATGTATAGTATAGTGTCATTCTTACAATCTGGTAAGTCGCACATCAACACAAATTATGTATTTCAACTAAAAACAATTTTTTTTTATCACTTTTTAACTACAAACTTTGAATAATTTGGATTCTATTTTTTTTTTATTCTGTCACAATTCATTAGTGTTTTTATTCATTCACTGTCACAAAAATGATCAAAAAATTTATTTTATAGATTGTATTTATTTATTTATTTATTTTTATTTATTTTTATTTATTATTATTATTATTATTTATATATATATATAAATATATATTGCAGTCACACAAGTTGTGTAAGATGTGTTCATTTCTATATGTATGTGTATAGTGTCATCTAAATAATGTACATATATTTTATATATTGAAATATATAAGAAAATGTTTTCATACAGTTTAAAATGTAACTGCAAGAAATCAGCATCATTTGCATTTAATATAAACAGATAAATGTCCAAATGCACAAAACCAATTTCGTAAATTATTTATGTGTTTATGATAATAAAGTATGTAACTTGTATTAAACTCACTACAGTTAAAGTTGCTACTGGTTGACAGTATAAACGCCTGTGTGGTGGCGCGCGTGCCTTTGTTTTTGTTTTGTTTTTTTGCTGCTTCCTGCGCGCGCTCGTTCCCGCCGCGGCGGCTCGCGCCTCATGAGCCGCTCAGCCTGAAAGCGCCTCTGCGGCTGCCGCTATAAAAAGTGCCGCGGGTCCGAGACCGAGTTCAGAGCCACAGGGAAACACTTCAACCGAGTTCTTCTGGTTAGGATGTCCTTTGGTGAGTAGAGACCAAACTTTGAGGTTACACCACAAATCTAGCTCAGTTCAGTAGTAGTATTATAAGAGTTTGTCTAATCAATGAAATGTGCACCAGTGAGTTGGTGATTGAATGTTTTGTTAAAAAAAATAGATTCAAATCTAGCATTGATTTTGCAAGTGTAAGGAAACCTGACATAATGTATTTCATATCTACTACATAATCTGGAAAAATGGTTCATCTCATCTCATCCTGGTTTCTTCCAGGTGCATGAATGACACGCCAAGAAACCACAAAGGGGACCATGCCACATCAATCTTTAGGGTCTAGATCTTTCCTGGTCTGGAGATCAGCAATGAGCTCGGAATACACCCTGTCTGACGGACAACCATTGCTCAACCGAAAGATGCCACCACCATGCCTACTGGCATGTTTTTTGGATGACACGAGAGCATGTGGAGAAGATTTTATCACATACAGGAACCCGATCTCATGACCCAACCCGGGGAATCAGGTGATCTAGTAACATCCCCCCACCACCAAGTCTACTGCATTTCTAAATCTAGATGTGTGACATCATGAGGTGCATAGCAACAACAGGTAGAGGCAACAATACACAGAAGAAAGAAGCGATAGATTTGATAGAAGACACCAAAGGTGGCATTCCTTCAAACCAGTACAAGTACGTATGATTTTAGAGCAAGTCCTTCACAGGTGAGCTGCTTGTCGCTTTAGTAACTTGTTAAACCACAATGAAATACTTTTGCGTTCGTTTTTTGCTGTTTTAAGATCATTTAAATTCTGAAATTCAGCTGCAGTGTATATTGTTCAGTAATCTCGACCATCTTTTGGATTACTAACAGCACTTCTAGATGCGAATGAGCACTTATTATGCTTAGTGAATGTTTTATTCATTTTTCAATTCCGTTATATAGTTTGTACCAGCATCTATAATATGATATAATAGGTTTTATTAGGTCTTGAGTCTGGTTCCTCTCAAGATTTCTTCCTTATAACATCTAAGGTAGTTTTTCCTGGTCACAGTCACCATGGCTGCTCATTAGGGATAAATACACAACATTCACCTTAACTGTAAAGCTGCTTTGAGACAGTGTCTGTTGTGAAATGCGCTATAGAAATAAACTTGACTTGAAACTTGACCACGTGTTAAAAAAGGACGAACGCTTTCCGTCAGTCTCAGAAGAACTGCTTGGAGTCTTTTCTCAGCTGTCATCGTCACTCCCCGTCACTGTTGGGGTTGGTTTGTAGGCAGTGTTGTTAGCTGATTGTTTTACACAGACTACAATCACTAACCATACTGCCAACACAACAGCCTGCAGTCAAGCACATGGAATGATTGGGTGTTTATTTCTCTCAAAGTCTCGCAGCATAACACAGTGGAATGTAACGGTATATGCGGTTATGCAAGGCATCGATACATAATACTCTCAGAGTAGTGCCATGGTTGCTCAGGAACACTCTTGGTGAACACATGCTATTTGGTCGTCTGGCAGTGTAGTTAGTTGATTACGATTCGGACCTACAGTAATCACTAACCTCACTACCAGCTGAACAACAGCTACAGCACAGCTCATTGTGGTGTTTTATGGTGTTGTTGTTTTTTTTATATGATTTCAATGTAAAGCATTTTTATAATAAATAAATAGAAGAAAATGAATCTGTGTCTGATTGGATGCAAAAGGAGTATGAGTTTATACGATTTTAATAATGACTGCATGAGCCAAATCCTAATACAGGAAGTCTTATACCTTTTAATTATTATGAAGTTATACTCGATAAATAATGATCGTGCTTTGCATTATATTTATATCCTTAAATGAAGAGCTGTGATTTGAGCATTTGCCAAGGCAAAAATACAAATAGTACCAAACGCTGATTGCAATATAATACTAATATTATATATAAAACTATTAATAATAATAATAATAATAATAATAATGATAAGAAGAAGAAGAAGAATACGAATAATAATAACAATAATAAGGATCATATTTTCACAATATATTCTCTCAATTTGCATTATTAATTCATTTATGTCATTTATTCATGTTTCTATATCTATAATGGAATTTATTGATAGATACAGATAGATACAGTAGTTTATAACTGAAAACACCAACATTACATTTATGCAGATTTGATGTAAAAGTGCTTTACAAGCATAAAAAAAAAATGATGATGATGGTTGGAGTCCATTTTTATTAGATACAGATGAAACAGTCAAATGATGGTAATCAACTAGGTTTACATCATATAACAGTTGTTCAGAGAACGTTCCCGAAACATTAGGATAACATTCTCTGGTGTTGTGTAATTCATATATTTTTTACTAAAATAATTTTAAAGACTCCCCTGAGTATTTTACTTGTCATGGGGTCCATAATGCCTTATGGGGGGTCTCGGATCCGCCCTCCCCAGTTCGAGCACTGGTTCTGGAGATGTTTGAGCGAAGGAAGTTTAAGGAAACCTTAATCGAAATAGTTTGAATGTTAATGGAAATAAAATGGAATTTTCTGTATGTCATAAAACGCCATGATGAGCATAATATCGCAACAAATTTCCCTTTAAAAAGTAGAAGAAAAGTTTCTGGATCAGATTATCATTGAGGAGATTCTGCATGAATCAAACAGGGAAATTATGGAAGCGTCTTTCTCCATGGCAACAGCGTCGCTGCCTTCACTTCCGGGAACGCACTCAGCTCTTAGTATAGTGCGGCAGTGGAGTAATGAGAGAAGAGGGAGATGTGGAACACTCGGTGGAGACACTTTCAGGCGGTGGTGTGTGTTACACGGTGTTTGAAGGCTCATCAGAGGAGGATGTGGCGCACTCCAAAGTGTTCTGGAGCTCCATCTATCTACAGCCTCCCATCGAGTCCAGCTTAGAGACGGTGGACATCGGACAGCGTCTGAGGAGAGCCAAGGCCCCGCAACGCACGCGTGAGTGTGTGTGTGTGTGTGTGTGTGTGTTTGGTTGCTTGTGACTTTAGACAGTGTCAGAAGATAGGCAAGTACGCGACGCCACGCGTAAGTGTGTGTGTGTGTGTGTGTGTGTGTGTGTGTGACATTAGACCGCATATGAAGGTTGCCATAGGAAGTGTTTGTGTAGAAATAACCAGAGAGAGAGAGAGAGAGAGAGAGAGAGAGAGAGAGAGAGAGAGAGAGATGATGTCAACACAATGTGTGTATTATTAATAACTGGACATTATATATTTATAATTATTACAATACATTTATTTTCGTTATCACATTATAAATAATCTTATAGAGGAATCCCAGTTCACCCAGAAGACTTGTTCAGGTACGAAAAGCAAAATTACACATTTATCTCTAGAGACAAATGAGAGCAGATAAAAAAAATTAAAAAAATAAAAATAAAAAAACGCATTGTAAATTACGATACCATACGGGTTTATTCTATTACAACGGATGCAATAAAATATTGGGAAGTGGTTCCTCAATGGTTAAGATGTTAGACCTCTGATTGGAAGGTCTCGAGCTGGCCCTTGAATACGGCCTTTAACTCTCATCTGTATACATGCGGTAACTGTAAGTTTGGATAAAGGCGTCTGACAAATGCTATAAATGTTAATAATTGTGTTTCCTGTTTCCTCTTAGTCTGCAATAATGTTCCCAAGCAGCCCCAATGGACTAGTAAGTCATCTTTCATTCCTTTTCATTATTTCACTTTCTGATTTCTCAAAAATAACTGCATCTCCCTACAACAGAAAACGATGAGATCCTACAGAGGGCTTACCAGCTGCAGATGCAGGATGAGAAACAGAGATACCTGGAAATGGTAAGATATGCTTTAGATTGATGCAAAATCCTTCTCATGCCGATCTGCCTCAAATAAAGACTGTAGCAGGAAGTGTGAGAGGAAATGTTTCACACAGTCGTTGATTATGTATTTGACAGATCGGGATGATGGCTGGTCTTCATCTTAGTCATCTATGACTAAGCTCTTTTTCTGTCTGTGTGATCACCTGCAATTTTAAAGATTTGGGTTAAATGTATTTATAGGAATTATGATAATTATCATGGTCTTTGGAAGGATAGTAAGTGTGTGTGTGTGTGTGTGTGTGTGTGTGTGTGTGTGGAACAAACTTTCATCCTTCCTTGCATCAACCCTTCCTTCCATCCATCTGTCAATCCACCAAGCAAGACATATAGAGGGAATGAGAGGGAATGTGGGTTTGAGAGAAAAACTCTCTCCAAAATGGATACATATGGAAAATGCAGTTTTCATGTCGCAGTGTGAACTGGGAAAACTGAGGCTTTTGACGCATTTTTAGTCTTGAGACGGTGCCAAAGTTCCAAAGAGCCAGAAACCAAAATATACTCCAGGCAGAAATAAAGCAGTCCAGAGCGTCTTACGTTTCTCTGACGTGCGGTAGACGTGTGCGTTTTCAGACGTTCCATGCGGATGAGCAACTTTTGGGAAACGATTTAAAACTAAAGTGTGGACGTGGACTGTTTTCAGACAAAAACTCCGTTTTCAAAATTTATCCAGATTGGTGTAGATGTAGCTTTAGTGGTTCAGGAATTGCACTGTGGATCTGAAGGTTGTGAGTTCAAATCCGTGGCACTCCTGGGCCCCTGAGCAAGGCCCTTAAACTCATAGCTGCTCGGTTGTGTCAATAAGATAAGTCCCTCTGGATGAAGGTATCTGCCAAAGGCATTTGTAAATATTTTTGACATTTGGACTTTTGGAGTCTCCAGCTTTTAAGCAGTACGTTTGGTTTCCCCAGATTAAGTCCTCTCTGGGGCCCTGGAGCTCATAGACGTTGTTTAAAGATATTTATTTGTGCCATCTGCTTGATCTACTACTTACCTTACTGCTCTAATGAGTTGTAAATTATCCCTAAGATTGCAAATGCAAAAAAAAGTGCAAGGTTGATCAACGCATTTCTGATGCCCAGGAGCACTTTTCCTGCAACTTGATATGATATATTGCTGCAATTTCTGCTGCGCTGGAGCCGGTCTGCAGCGAGCGGATACCGAGCCATAATGAGCAATGAATGGAGATCGGATGGGTTTTTGCAGCGTGAGGATCTGGCAGCCAGAAACTGCTGTCTTTAAGCAAAAAAAAAAAAAAAAAGGCTTGACACACTGCATTAAGGAAATGAAGCCAGCCCCCCTTGCATAATGGTGCACTTAAAGACATAAAGTGAATCTGGTGCACGCTGCAGTCACACACCACCGTAAAGCTGGATTGGTCCTTAATTGTGGAGGTTGTAATGAAGCACTCGGTGTTACAAATCCCTAACAGGTATATGCGATTGGGCGACAAGAGTCTGGCCCGAGCAACAAATTAGCAACATCAGCACATCTATAGTTTTTTTTATATATATCATGTCCACTGTGGACATCTAGAAAATCAATAAACCTGCAGCCCACAAAATTAAGGGTCCAGATTGAAGAGTGTTTAAATGTAGCTCTTAATGCCTGTGAAGCATAAAACGGTCCCCCTGACGTGCCATGTGCTTCATATTACACCCTCATAAAACTCGGCCATTTTCTAATATGATAAGTAGCCTGTAGCACTTTTGATTAAGCGCTGGTGTTTCCCACTGCAGAGCACCAGGGAGCCAATCGGGTTAATGCAATCCCAGAAGCTGCCACCAGCTCACTGTACTTCTGTCATGATGGATGCATCTGCGGAGCCTCTGGTGCTTGCCGCAGCCCGCTGAGCGTGGCCGCTAATCGGATTAGAGGGCCCGTGGTTTTGCGTCGTCCAGGCAAGTTGTGAGATCAATTCAGCTGAAAGAGCCTGGGTGGATCGAGAGAACGTCGATTCTTTTTTTTTCCGAGAGGACTCTGAAGTACAGAGGTTTTAAGATGCAGATTTTAAAGGAAGTTTGTTGGATGAAGAGTTCAGAGCTCTGAGATTCCTCATTTGAAATTCAATTGCGCCAATAGAATATCATTATCCTTGTTGTCCCTGACGTTTAGTACGTGTTTGACCCGAGTTCAGAGAATTCCAGGACGGCTGATGTTCACAGCGTTGCTCGGATTTTCCGAACGCTCATCTACCGCATTTAAAACAGGACGGTTCAATGAGCAAAGGATGAAAAAAAAACAAATGGGGTGTGCTGTTTTAGGAATTTAGTCAATGTTGGCTATCAATCAATAACAAGCATGTCCTGAAGTGGTTTATAAACAAATGCCCATCAAATAAAATTGAATTAGATTTTTTGTCTATTAATAGTTACATTTAATCCATGAAACATCCAAAAAATATGTGATTTCTTGTATTTACATACAATAGAACCAGCCTTCTGTTTATTTTTCATGAAGTGAGACTCGTTCAGGAGAACCTGCAAACCTCACTGAATTTATATAATTGTTCAATAAACCCATTTTATTTAAACATTTCATTATTGAATAAATTTTTTTTCCATCTGCTGTACAATGCTGCATTTGAATGTAGTTATTGTACATTGTATTGTTGTACAGCCAAGCGGTTGCGCATAAATAAATACTCTCGACAAACTCGAATCAAGAGTTCGACAGCACTGAGGTATAAAATTTCAATTCATTTTGATTTTTATAGCAGTTTTAGCAAAATAGATTGTCTGTGGCAAAGAAAAACTCCATAAGATGGCATGAATAATGGCATCCTCATTTGGGTCCACATCGAATGTTCGTTCATTACAGTACAAAAGTACATATACAAAAGTGTATATCAATCATGTATCTAATTATCACTTTGGACCCGATTGACTCTTCATCAGCCTTAAGCGCTGCTATAAGTTTCAACAAAATTGCATTAACAAAATTGATGTTTTTTCTTAATCTAGTTCTTGGTTTTACTTAAAAAGTCAATACATGCAGCAAAACGTTCTCTTTTGACTTCGGTTAATCACCCGTTGCCATTTTCTATGTTTTTCCAGCACAGCTACAATCTGCTCAACATCACATCCCTATTATTTCTCCACAGGTCCACTGAGAGCAATCGACCTGAAAGCTGTAGAATCCATAGTTCAACAGAGACCAGATTATTTTCATTACAATTCCTATTTAGTAACTTTACATCCAAGAAAAAGCTGCCAAGTGGAAAGAAATGGCTGGTTTTCTAAGAAATGGTTTTATTCTGAATCAAAACGTCTCACATGAATAAGGGCAGTTATTCTGTCGGAGGAAACGGCCCTATTTCATTTGATTTCATTTGAGATTCAGTTTGAGTGCTTTTGCCGTACATGACATGAGTAATGTTTATAGCTGATGATAATAATTGTGTTGCGTTACATTACTGTAACTGATTAACCTGCTCTCAAATGATGTCCGCTTGATAAATGGCTACCGGGGTCCATATTCAAAATGAAATCAATCAAACGACGTTAATTGCCAAGCAGCCGTGTAGCAAAAAAAAGTGGGAGTGTTAAATCAGAGTTATGAGGCTTGTTTAGTAGTTGCAGTTTCTCTTGCCAGCTGGCTGCTGCATTCTCAGCCTTTGTCTATATGCACATAGATTACGACTGGCCAGAGATGTAGGAGGGTTAACTATCTAACATTGCTTGCTTTTTCACATGCCAGTTTTTTTTTTTTTTTTCTTCTCAAAGGCGGAAAAGAGTGCCGAGATCATGGCCCTCCAGAAAAAGCAGAGAGAAGATCGGATTAAGGTATGCAGCAGTGTGTCAATCTCCCTTATAAAACCCGTACTGCCGTTCCGTTTCTGTTTAGCCGCCAATACGCACGTGCAAATCATCCAACAGGCGATCCATCATTACAGCCCTTTTTGCAGATTTGGGTAGAAGAAGAGTCCTTTAGACAGCCAAGTGTTTTATTTCTCTCCTATCCATTAGAGTGCTCGGTCTTCCTTATCAGCACTTTTTCCTTAAAGCCTCAGCATTTTAGCGACCGTCCAGCCCCTTCAGAGGAACAGGAAAAGTGGAACGGCCTGGAAAGCAACTCATTATGGGCTTGCAAGTCTCTAGGGGAAAAGGATGATGACTATGTGGATAGCCTTAGCCGTTTTAGCAATCATGATTAGTCATAGGCAGGTCAATCTTACATCACTGCTTGAAGCTAATGTAGATTAAAGCAGACCTTGTAGCCAAAAACTCACAAATCTCAGTAGAAAAATGTGATAAATACATTATACATTGATATACATTACAATTGTTCTAGCTCATGTTTTACTTTAAGTTTAATCTGTGAGTTGTTGAGTTGACTAGTTGACTTATTCTAAATATTAAACCAGCTAATTTATTGCTATAATCAAAAAATTCGCTAATCCAACAAAGCTAACAACCGAAACCTGAAATTAGCCATTATAAACGTAGCATATATTAGCATATACTTCTCATATTGTGTAGTTATGCCACAAATAATCCTCCGAAACGCATCATAAGGCCTTGCCAGCAAAACAACCCTCCTTGTTATCTGCTAACTTTATGATTCGAAAGCGTTTCCTTTTTTCCCTACAGAAAGAAATGGTATCCCGTTTGCGCAAGCCGAACACGCCCCAGCGGACCAAGAGGTACATGAAAACATCCATGCAGTCAAAGGCAGAATTAATCTGGTGAAATATCTAGGTTTAAACTGCTTACGTTGAGCAGCACGATGCGTGATAGAGCCCCGCATCGATTGTATGGATGTAAAGGCAGTAACCCGACACTGACTAGAGGATTTACTGCTGTGGGAGGGGAAGCTGTATTCGCTGATGCTGCTACCATAAATTACTTTGAATAAAAAATAAAAAAAAGAGCAAACAAAAAAAGAGTTCATTTTCATTCTTGGGAGCGGTTTTAGAGAAAGTTTACTGTGACACAATAATAGAAAATGTGTGTGTGGTATGCCCATTAACCAAATTCATAGTTTGGGGTTATGAGGAAAAGAAGTTATAATACAGAAAACATCCAAAATATACCAAATTCCTCACATTTGATGAAAACTGATTTGATTGTTTAAATAATGGATCTTTTCAGTACAGGTTGCACAAGTTCTTCACACGGTTCCTGCTGTAACTCAGCACATTAACGGCTCACTAATTCGACCGAGTTGGTCAATTAATCCATGAATCGGCTGTGGTGGCAAAAATGTAAACAGCTCGGCATCCTTAGTGCTGGGTTTTGACACAACAACCTGCTGTTCATTGGATATTTTTAATGGTATTCACCAAATATGGGTACCAGTCTGCACAGTTTATGTCCTCTAGGGTGGTGTTATTGAGGGTACACATTTGGTGCATCTTTCACAGATAAATGCGAATTTAGTGTGTATTTTTTACATAATTTGCAGCACAAATTTGGACCTTATTTTAAAAATTGGGATTCATATCCCTTCATATCCTACAAGCACCATCCTAGAATCATGGAAAAGTTCAGCTTGGCACCATTTATCACTGCATGTTGCGCAAATCTGTGTATGAAAGGACTAAGCGTTCAACAGCAAATGTAAATGTAAACCCATTATGCTGTATCTGCAGGTTTTTTTGCAAGACCCCTCCTGAGATTCTGGATGGGGACATCAAGGAAGTGCGTGAACTTGTATAAAGGGTGCCGGCAGTTTTTTTTTTTTTTTAAACTCAACACAAAAATGATTTGGGTGTATAAGAGCATGCACAACATTCGTCCAACGTCCATTTAACAAATGTATGTCTTTATACACTTTATTTTTTTTGCTGATTATTAAAAAAAGAATTGATTATGTAGAAAAATTTAAAAAAGTTTATTTTAAAACACTTCATCAGGACTGAAATCTCCAAAAAAATTATTTTTTTAATGTTTTCTTCCCTGAGCTGCATGTGTTTAATGCAAAAAAATAAATAAAATAAAGGAATTTGAAAAAAAATGGAATCTGTAGTCTGTATAAAGTGAAGCTATTCTTGAACAAAGATATCAAGATGGCAGCAAACACAACACCTATGGTACAACATCGTCCACCATCTTGTTTGTTTGAAAACTCACATAACAATGTCAGTTTTTTAACGTATTTTCAGTTCCCACTACAAAAACTCTTTTTAAATCCTCTGATTTCAACATCCTTTTCTACCAAAGTTGTAAATGGACAGATGCAGAAACAGAAGCTTACAAAGAAAGTGTTTACAATCTTACGTAGCCCAAAAACACACAATTTTCACAAGTGACATTCACAATTAATTATATTTTTGAAATGTGTAGTAATGCCAGTTACTACAGTACCTGGTAAATCTTACAATGTTGTGCTCATTTTCCATCTCATTGCCTGGGATTAGCTTGTTGAGTCCAGCAGTGGAATTCGATCGATTTTGGCCTAAATTGGTTCGACAATACTAAATTCATCATGCTGAGGTCGGGGAGGCTGCGCTGAAATGGAACAGGCAAGATACTGTACATTCTGCAGAATTTCCACTGAGGCTGTAGAGCAAAAACTAAGTAAAAAAAAAAGGTCTTGTTCACATTACATTTGATTTTAATCAATTTAAAATATAATAAATAAGCTACATACATAATAAGACTAGCAATATTTTCAATCAGAAATTGCGCTGCACTGTGTATTTCCAATTCCAATTCATTATTTATGATTCACATTATGCAAATATGTCTACATAACGTTATGACCACCTGCCTAATATTGTGTTGGTCCCCCTTTTGCTGCTGATACAGTCATGAAGATCATGAATTTCTTTAGAAATATGAGCTACAGGAGCTCGTCTGTTGAATCAAGACGACCACACGGATCAGCCTTCGCTCCCCACATGCATCAGTAAGCCTCGGCCACCCGGGACCCTGTCGCCAGTTCACCACTGTTCCCCCTTTGGAACACTTTTGATAAATACTGACCACTGCAGACCAGGAAACATCCAACAAGAGCTGCAGTTTTGGAGATGCTCTGACCCAGTCGTCTAGACGTCACTATTTTGGCCCTTGCTCAAATCCTTACGCTCACCCATTTTTCCTGTTTCTAACACGTCAACTTTGAGCTTTTTACTTGCTGATGATGGACAGAGTCTCTTTTAGCTGCTTTTTACCTGATGGTGGTGGGTGGAGTCTGTTTTAGCTGCTCCACTTACCATCAGCAGGCTAATTCATTTACAACTGATGTGCTCGCATGAGGGGAAAAACCCCCTCACACACTCCTCCCTGCCTTTCTTTCCTGCCTGTACCTTGAGGAGACAACATAGAGTTTATACACTCTCTCTTTCTCTCTCCCTCTCTTTCTCTTTCTCTTTTTCTCTTTCTGTCACACACACACGGATCCTCGTTCAGTCTGTGGATTGTCTATTTGTGGAAATGTCTCTAATGTTTAACGTTTAAAAGACACATTTCTTCTTTCATGGAAGCCTGAGAAGTAACACTGAAATGGATGCGAGGAGACTTTTGGCGTTTTCAGCCCTGATGCTCAGTGTGCCGACTTCAGCAAGCCAAGTGCTTGGGGGTGAGTGAGCTTTTTCAACAGATCTGTCCTTATTCCTGACATAATGTCCAGTGTGATGGGAAATTATTACTCACATTATGTGCATCCTTCATTTCTTGTAAATGGTTCTGATGTCAAGTTCATAGCAAGTTTATTCCAAGATTTCCGCAAGATCTCCGATAATTTCAATAATATATGAGGGATCATCCAGCTTAAGAAAAATCCTTTAGATCCCAAGCCAGAAGTGATAGTGGGAAAAAAAATCTTCTGAAAAAAATGACATGAAATGACAAACTGTGGGAGGAACCGAACCCAAAAGAGTCCCATCCTTTTCACAGCGAGATTCTAGATCTCTTTTTCTAGATCTCAGTATAGAGGTCTTCACAAACACAAGTACATGTGTGTTAAAATGATGTGCATAATGAGTGTATAGTGAGTTATTAGAGTTGTATAGAGCACAGGTCAGTTTTTATGATTCTAGCAGCTGGGTCTAGGATGTGATTATCCACACATGCAAGGACGAGGGGCTGAGTTTGTCTAAAGTGCAAATCTTTAGGGACCATTTACAAGACCTGACCCTGGAACCAATTTCAGAAACTTCAAACGCAAATAGAGAGAGCGTCAAGGTGAAACAGGTAGGTGTAAAGGGTGAGAGGTACCATATCTTACATCGAACCCAGATTTGTTTATATTTTATGGCTGTTTCAATGAATTGGCCACGTCTGCTTTTTTGTGCAACACTCTAAACCAGGAGTGTCAAATCTTTTCCACAAAGGCCCTGTGTAGGTGCAGGTTTTTATTCCAACCAATCAAGGACCACTCCTGATAGTCATTGAGAATTTAAATCTAAATGTATACAGGTAGAATTTGGTGTGGATTTGGTTCCGGCTTTGCCCTTACTGGAAAAGACTGTACACCCCCGCTCTAGACACGCTTATACTTTGTGGACCCTTTGAAGTCGTTTTCTTTTTCTTTTGATCGTGATTAAAGCTTTTTTTTTTTACTGCCTGTAAACCCAGCGTGTGGTGCGTGCTGTAGATATTTTGCGAGATGTCTAGTGCTGCATTGCAAACTTGATTGGTGTATGCAAAAGGACTTCGGAAAGACACATAGCTTACGGTGGTGGGACGTGAGTCCGGGATTTTATTTTCAGAACCTGACCCTGGTAATGAGTGCCAATGTTTAGCATGGGATATTTAAATAGTATAAAGAGATAGAACCATATATCCAAATATCCAACAAAATATCATTGCTGGACAAATTGTATTATAGAGTAACTCAGGGAGCAGGATTCCACCCTGGTTGAGGAGATTACATGAGAAATGGAAATTTTAGAAGTCTAATGGATTCAGGCTTTTACAGTCTGTCTTATATTGTTAAGGACAGTCAGCTGAAATTTAGATTTCTGCTCTGGTCACACTACACCTTTTGTTCCATTGACTCCCATTAAACAGTTGATACCATGAAGTTCAGGGTCCTAAATTTTTGTCATTTGAAGATGAGTGACTAATAGGAAATTCAAGATTATAAAGACTGATTGCTTAAAATAAATAATAATTAAAAAAAAAGCTTAAAATCATTTAAAATCCGTATGCGACTTCTGTACAATTTACAAGTACATGAGAAATCCATACAAATTACAACTGTGGGTCAAGTGGTTGGATTTTTACTCAGTTTCAAGAAAAGAAATAAAACTCTGCCTCTTTTGACCCTCAGATTCCCCTTCATCTCTTTATTATCTTACGCAAAACTGGAATCTTGCAAGTCGTTATAGTTAAAATAATACTTTACAAATTAGAGGCGATGACTTGTCTTGTCTCACTTTTCTCCCGTAAGGCCAACACATATGCAAGCCGGGCACCAACAAACCCTGCTACAAAATCGGCTACTTCGAGGACAGCTGGCGTAAGCTAAACTTTGAGGAGGCCCAACGGGCATGCAGGAGCGACGGAGGAGATCTGCTCAGCATCGAGTCTCCGGCTGAACAGAGTCTCGTCGAGGGCTTTATTCAGGACCTGAAAGCTTCCGATGGTGACTTTTGGATCGGTCTGCGCAGGCAGCCCAAGTATGAAGAGAGCAGCATGGACTGCGAGTCTCAGTATTACTGGTTGGATGGAAGTCGATCGAATTTCAGGTCTGACACGAGACTTTATGTAGAACGATTATGCATCATAAAGCAGAATTCTGCTGTGATTCTGATAGCATCATGTTGAGCCATTTAGTTGGGTTTATGTATTTAATTTGGGAGTAGATAAAGGCGGACACTTTAACACCCAATCGACAAAATCAAACTGATTAATCCAGGTGTTTTGGAGCGTTCATTACCAGAGACACTCAAATGCCACTATGTTTGCATAGAGTTCTCTGTAAATTAGTCTGTTAGCATTAGCATTAGCATTAACTAATCCTACTCTGCATACATCATTTTAAAGATTTCGATTAATACTAAACAAGATCCCATTAAAATCCTCCTGAAATTCTATAAAAGACTGACTGACTTTATACAGTGAGGATCCTCTTTTCATATGTCTGCACTTTGCAAACACACAATTTGCCATTTATCTAAGTATGTCACTTGGTCCTCTTAAATATTTATAGATGATGATCAGGGAATCAAAACTAAAAGCTTTCTGTGTATATGCATAGAAACTGGCACACGGATGAGCCGTCTTGTGGTTACGAGGTGTGTGTGGTGATGTACCACCAACCATCGGCTTCTTCGGATGAGGGAAACAGCTACATGTTCCAGTGGAACGACGACAACTGTGAGACGAAGAACAATTTCATCTGCAAGTATACCAAAGGTGCGATAATTCAATACGAGTTTGGGTGTTTGGTAATAAAAAAAAGAAATTGTCACTGATACTGAAGACGTCTTCCATTTTTCTTTAAGTCCTCATTTAGAAAATGACACTTTTTTAATAAGGTCTAATATTTATCTCAAACATCAACCATATAAGTCCTTGTGTACAACGATCAAAACTGATTATATTGTTATAAATGTTTTTTAAATAAATGACACCCAGGATTTTCTTTTCAGAGATGCTGTTAAAGAAAAAACTGTCAACATTCTGACTGATCAGATTCAATAAATCAAACCTTTTTGAGGAATGTTTTAACAGTCTTCCTGTGAGTCTGAGAAGTACAAAACCATATCGGAAGAAATCAGACCATATTACAATTAGATCTCTGACATGGCTCCCTACTGCATTACATTGATTCACTGAATTCGCCATTATGACATTATACCACCCACACAGTGAGCCCTTTTTGCAGACTGAGTGGGCAGAATGGAACAAAAACACACACACACACACACACACACACACACACACACACACACACACACACACACACACACACACACACACCCTAACCCCATCCATCATATGTGATATTCATAACAGATATTACCAGAATGTTCAGGAAATTCAGATTTCAGACAGAGCTCTGAGGTATTATATAATCTCAAAACAACAATCCAAAAATGCTTAACGCAGAGGCCATTTTGCTGCAATTAGCACACTAGCCAGCCGTCTGTTGGGTTTAGATGTTGCTAAAAACGTATGCTACGTATGTTAACAAATTAGTTCGTATTTTAAATCTTTCTAATGGCATAACGAATCAAGTCGATAAAACATGCAGCATTTCAATTATTGTAGAAAAATACCTCAGATGGATGTACGGTAATCCCCCGTTTATCGTGGTGGTTACTTTCCAATACAGTTCTGTAGTAGCGTAGCCTATGTGTAGTTTCTCTGTATTTATAAATTACATTATTTTAACCTAAAACTCAATAAAAACAATTCCCTATAAGTTTTTTTGCTCTATGTGCTATCCGTGAGAGACCGTGAAAATCAAGCAAACTAATTAGTTATGTGGCAAAAGCAATTTTGGGTGCTAGATTCCAACCGCGGTAAAGCGGTAGATTACTGTATTTGGACTATACTCTAATAGGCAAACTTCTAATTAGTCTATTAGTTATATTATATGGACTATATTGGGACACCTGATTTTCCCAATCATATGTGGTTCTTCCCCAAACATTTAATACAAAGTTAAAGGGACACAATTGTACACATTATCCCTTCGCTCAAACTAGAACCCCAAACTGGTTCTAGCATGTTAGCACTCTAGCCATATTGAACTTTTGTATAAGCTCAATTGCAGAGATTCAATTCAATTCTAGCCTTAAATACCTTCGAACATCTACAACTGGAGCAGAGGTTTTAGATGCTCTCCAAATAAAATTTAATTTAGATTGATTTATCAATGTTGAAATCATATTTCAAATGATCTGATGCATTGGTTGTATAGTTGGCACATCTGCAATGGTTTTTTTTTTCCAAATTTGTTTCCCAATTGAATTTTACCAATCAAAGGATTTTGAGCAGACTAAAGTGGAATGGAAACTGCCCAATCCGGCTACCTCGACCTATAGATCCTCACTTTTAAATCATTGATTATCTTCTCGTTTCAGATATCTTTACAACAACCACGACAACTGAAGTACCCAGGAACCCATCAGTGACCATTCACGATGATGGGAAGGGCGTCGAAGTGACTGAACATACAGGTAGATCACCAGAGTCGAATGAATAAATATAAATCTCAGAATTGATTGGTTTTAGTGCAGTGCTGCTACTTTTACTTTTATTAACAAAGTTGATACCATAGCATTGTAGTATACTCAATTCTGATTGGCCAGGAAGCATTATGTTTAAATGAATGCACTATTCTAATAACTTTAGTCTCACATAAAGAAACTCAGTACCTTAAAGAGAAAGCGATAGACAGCTACAAATATATATTTAAGTTCAGTTTAACCAATCAATGATGTTTAGGCAAAATAGAAATACATCTGAGGGCTGATTTCCGTTTCTGTTTATTGTTTGAGTGATTTTTATCAACTGTGGCAAATAAATGCAGAAAAAACCACAAGATGAACAAGACTGATCAATTATCCATTCTAAATATAAGCCAGATTGATGTAAAAAGTGCGTTGATGGTGTGTATTCCCTAATGTTTTTCAGATAATGTAATGAACATCGCTTACATTGTTCTTCCTACGATCCCTCTACTGCTGCTCCTGATCGTTGCAATTGGAGTTTTTTGCTTCAAGCTGTTCACAAAAAGGTACGTCATTTTTTTTTTTCACAAAAAGGTACTTTTTTTTTTTTTTTTTTTTTTTACAGTTTCTACTTTTGAGGGTTAATGTTGTAATATAACATATACAGTAAAAACTTTATAGGCAACTCAGAGAATTATGGTAAGAATGGAGGCAGAAATAGACAATATGGCCAAAAGTGTTTGGAAACTTGACCATCAAACCCACCCAAAGAGTGTCTAGAAAGCCTTTGTGCACTTTAGCGTTAAGGTTCACTTCACTGGAACTAAGATGACCAAATCATGTTCCAGCATGAGTGTCTCTGTGCACACAGCAAGCTCCATGAATATATGGTTTGCTAAGAAATGAGTAAAAGAACCAGGTGACCTGAACTCCTTTGGGATAATTTGGATTATAGACAGCACTCTAGTCATTCTCAATGTCTGACATCATTAATAGTATGTCTAAATAAGAGGAAATTCCCTACAATGATGTTCTGAAAGCTCGTGGAACGCCTTCCAAAAAGAGTTAAGGTTATTAGATCATCATAAATGGGACCATTAGATGTCAAAATACTTATAGCTCTACTTTTAATAATGATTGCTGTATAAATAAAATGGTAAATACATTGATTAGATTATGAAGGTGATAGTATATAGGGTTAGGGTTAGGGTTAGGGTTAGGGTTAGGGTTAGGGTTAGGCCCCAGCACCACCAAGCTGCCACCATTGGGCCATAAGCAAAGCTCCTCTGTGCTCTATTGGTGCTTTTTAATGGCCTCTCCTAACATTGCTTGGATATGTGAAGAAAGTGTGATGTAATGTAAATATAAAGGTGGTAGCTCAGTGGTTAAAGTGTTGGACTCTTGATTGAAAGGTCATGAGTTCAAATCCCAGCGCCACTGTTGGGCTCTTAAGCAAGTTCCTCAACACTTGCAGTAGAGGGCGTTTACCAAATGGTATAAATGTAAATACTGGCTTTGGTGTGACACTGCATTTACTCCCTCGTTTTAGAAGAAGAAAGCAAACAGAGATTCCTGCAGATAAGCATGGAACCTGGCCCCCAGGAGAGCGATGCAGCAGCCCGAGTCCAGATGTGTACAACGTGATCAGAAGGCAGCACGAGACCGACCTGAGTGAAGCCCGACCTCACATCAAAAACTCCTCGTTCCTGGGCTCATCCCCCGACACACCGACTGATGAGTATGACAATCTTGGAGGCCAGGACACGGAGAGCGGCTTCGTCACGCTGGCCAGCACCGAGAGTGGCTTCGTCACCAATGACATCTACGACTCCTACCAAAACCGTTCCAGCACGAGGTACCAAAGAGAGCACAGCTGGCTGGATAACGAGCTCTACGGCTACTGAACAAGACTTTGTGTGCGCAGAATGTTCGTGACAAAAGAGACTTTGGATCTAAGATGCTCTAAAGGACTCCGTGTTTATGGGAACCTCGATGAAAAACAGCAGTCAGATTGTCATCTTGTAATTAGAATCTCTGATTTAGTCTCCTATGGTAGGCAACAACAACAACAACAAAACAAAGTCTTAAATCATGTAAGGTCCATCTTTCTGGAAATACATTTAAAAAGACTTCAGGACGCTTGTATTCGCATGGAATGGTTGTAAAAACATGAAAAATGCCAATGACTTGACTTCACAAAAGATTTGCTCGAGAAATCCTGACTTGATTTGACTGCTTGATGAAAGTGGAATTTCACAGACTTTTGACTGCTATGCACTATAAAAAAAAATCCTCTCCTTTTTGTTTTTTTTGTATGTCAAATTAAGGTCTTCAAAATTTTCCATGTTTCTCATATAACTTAGTGGGAACAGTTATATGTATAAAATTGTTCTGTATGTGCTTGTGCCTCATCTTGTTGGCTTGCATGGCCCAGTTACACTGCTTTCCCTCTTGTTGTATATCAGTAGCATCAGCCTTAAGCATTCAAATGTGATCCTATGGTGCTGACCTGTAGGCCTGAACCCAGAACCAAATAAACGTCTTGCTATTTCTGTCAAAAGTACCTTGAGATGTGATTATTTTAATGAAAGATCTTTTATAATGCTGACTTGAATCCAGTGTTTTCATGAGTTGTGCTCTAATCAGTAATGGGGGCATTTAAATGTTGTCTACTAAGTGCCCTTGGAATTGTCCATATCTCCTGGTCCTAATAGAAAACAGGCTCCCAAACCAGTGGTGCATAAGAAAAGGGTCTGCCTGTTGTCCAGAGTTTAAATCATAGCAATGCCTAGTGTAGTTTAAGTGTGGTCCTATGATGTCCACATGAACAGCCTGAAAATCCATGAAGAGCATCTCGAGAACTCTGAGGATAGATTTGGACTGTAATTAATGTAAACACTCTTCTACAATGGCTAAGGACTACAGTTAGCATGAACAGCACACCTCAACAATGATGGAACTGTAATGAATGGACATTCGGTGCCACCCAGATTAGGATGGATGTATAAATTCAAATTTGATCACTTTTTTATCTTCGTAAATCTGCTTTGGGACAATGTCTATTGTTAAAAGTGCTTTACACATAAATTGATAGTGGATTTTCTGATTGGAGTTTAAATCCCAGCATCACCAACATGCTACTGCTCAGCCTTGTGTAAACTAGTCCTCAACTGCTCAGACGTATAAATGAGATAATCAAATGAATAAAGGTCGCTCTGAATAAGGGGCAAATGCCATAAATATTGACGCAAAAATGAGTGGAAAAAAAAAAGTAGCCGTTCGTGTTCTCTCTAATTAGCCACAGGTGTAAAGCAATACCACTACGTACCAGCAGGTGGAGACATATTACACATTACATTCCCATACAGCGAGTTCATATAGAACTTGTGGAAGAAACACTTTACTTTATTATAAATACCAAGGAGAAATCTTGGTTTTTTTTTTTGGCATATTTCAGCTTGTTAGGAAGATTGATCAGCCGAGGTACAGCACTACTAGAGCAGATAGGGTTAAAGGTCTCGCTCGAGGGCCCAACAGTGGCAGCTTGGTGGTGCCCAGGTTTGAATTCTCAATACTACAAACTGTAAGCCAGAGCCTGAACCACTGAAGCACAAAGTTTTATGGAGATGCTGTGGATTGAATTGAGGGCATTAAACTTCTGACCTTATGATCAGTAACCCAGGGCATTAACCAATGAGTCACTATTGCCCCCAAAATCTTGTGATGTGAGGAATTAATACTTGGACATTAAACCACCAATCTTACAATCAGTACCCTGAACCTCCACTAACCAAAATATTGTGGAGATGCTGAGACTTGAACTTTGGGCTTTATGATAACTAACCCAGACCCTCAACCACTGAACCACCATTGTCCCATAGCATCATGGAGATGCTCTGGTTTGATCCACGGGCAATGAACCACTAACCTTATGACCAGTCACCCATATCCCTTTAACCACCACTACCCCAAAACATCATGGAGATGCCTTCAACTTCAGACATGTAAAGGATCTAAATAATTGTAATTGGTGGCTCATATCCAGATTGCAGATACATGGGGTGGAAAAATGGTGGTCAGGGCATTTAAAGGAGAATTTATGGATTGGAGAGAATCTGTCATTTTGCACAAAATTATTTATTTTATTTATGATTCATTAAATCTGCTCAAAGGTGGAGGTCTAATCCAGTGATCTTTAACTCATTAATAATAATAATAATAATAATAATAATAATAATAATAATAATAATAATAATATGAAGGTTATATATCTGAGCCAGGGGTAAGAAAATGGAGCTTCAGTGTTAACGCGCGCGCTGCGCGCACTGATTGACGTACGAAGCGGATAAGGTTGCCTTGGTTA